>JAPUBX010002033.1:0-22472 GCA_028672205.1 Proteocephalus fallax | reverse complement strand
CCACTCCTGCTGTCTTGCGTTCCGCCTCCGAGAATCGACCTCTGCTCTCCAAGGTCGCCAGTTCTCTGCAGCGGCTTCTCCGGCCGAATTAGACGTCCTGTCTGCCAATTGTGTTGTTTTTTTTATCTCGTGGATGTATTTGTATGAACCCGTTCATTTCTTGAGATCGCTTGGATTAAGATTTTGCTTTGATTACAAGAAGTTGTTGGGATCCGGGGCGTTTGGGCCCGCGCGGTCTTTTTGCATCTTGACATCGTCCGGGTTGGGCATCCTGGATAACGCGTCGGCGACCACGTTCAACTTCCCCGCTTGGTGCTGCAGTACGAATTCGTGGCGTTGGAGGACCATCAGCTACCGTGCTATACGGTGGTGGACGTCCTTGGATTTGTGCAGGTACACCAGGGGGTTGTGGTCCGTGACCACCGTAAACCGTCGCCTATGTACGTAATCCTCGAACGTCTTTATGGCCCAGACGATTGCGAGACACTCGCGCTCGGTCGCGGAATAATTCCGCTCAGCTGCGTTCAATGTTCGTGAGGCGAAACGAATCGCGACGGGAGCTCCTTTCCTCTCTTGTTCGAGTACGGCCCCCAGCGCGGTGTCGGACGCGTCCGCGCGGATCGTGAACTCCCGTTCGAAATCCGGAAGGGCGATTACTTGGGGGCAGCTGACTATTTGCTTGAGTCTATCGAAGGCTTCCTGCTGCTCCTGCCCCCACACAAACGGCGTTCTCTTCCGGACCAGTCGGTTTAGGGGTTCGGCTATCTCGGCTAGCTTTTCAATGTACTCGGAATAGTACGTAACGAACCCCAGGAACCGACGGATGTCCCGCGCGTTCGTTGGCCGGCCGTATTGGAGTACGAGCGCCGCCGATTCCGGAATTGCTGTTACCCCTTCCGCCGAGATGAGATGCCCGACGTATCTGACGGTGGTTTGGAACCACTGGCATTTCGAGGGTTTTACTCGGAATCCGGCCTCCCGCAGTATCTGGAGTGTTTCCCGGAGGTGCCGTACGTGGTCTTCGCGTGTCCTCGAGAACACAATGATGTCGTCCATATAGGCAGACGCGAACTTAAGGCCCTTAAATAGGGAGTCCATGGCTCCCTGGAATATGGCTGGGGCGTTTGTGAGTCCGAAGGGCATGACGTTAAATTCGTACAGCCCCCATGGAGTCACGAAGGCTGTCTTGTGGCGATCCTTCGGATTGACCCCAATCTGCCAGTACCCACTGGCTAGGTCCAGCGTGGTGAAGACGGCGGACCCCCTAGCTTTGCCATGATGTCTCTAGGCTTGGGAAGTGGTGTCGCCATCCGCACGGTTTGACTGTTCAGTTTCCGATAATCGACACAGAGGCGCCAGGTTCCGTCGCCTTTTCGCTGGAACAATACTTGGCTCGCGTAGGGGCTCACGCTAGGTTGTATGACCCCCGCGAGCAGCATCTCCTTGACCTGGCGCTGGAATTCCTCTTGAAGGGTGTAGGCTATCGACCGGTACGTATGTCGGAATGGTTCACCGGTGGTGGGAATATCGCACCGGAACTCGTGGGCGCGCCCCGGTTCGGCGGTAGAGAGTGCGAACGTATCCCTATAATTATCTACGAGGTTGTAGACCTCTTTGGGGGCTCCTGTCGATCTCGATGGGTTCGCAGTTTACTCGGTTCCTTGGTTCGGCGTTCGTTTGGTAGAACATGATTCTCCGGGTCTTAACGTTTTAGAGGAGGCTTCCTCTCAAGGTAGTCTAGCAATAGATTTGATCGGCATTTGGGTTCGGCGTCACTACGAAGTCCCACGTGTACCGCCCTCCTTCATGCGCGAAGTTAGTTGTGGCGACTTCGGAACTCTTCTGCGGAGGCCCGGTAAACCCTTGGAGGCTGATGCGGCTCGCGTGTCGTCCGCTGGCTAAGGCCGCGACGGTGATGGAGCATAGAGAAAGGCTGGACCCCGAGTCAATTAGCCCGTCTACATCTTTGGTACCTATGCGCACTTTAACTACTATAAAATCGGCTGGTCTGGGACTCGCGTAATAAACGGGTATGGGTAAACGAGGGAACTTACGCGGTCTGGGTTCGGATCTCTCCGGGCCGAAGCGCTGGACATGGCCCCGTTTGTTGCAGGTGTAGCTTATTCTGTCCGCTGCAAATGGCTGGTCTCTCCGGGGTCTTTCTTGGAGAAATCCTGGCCTGGTTAACTCCGTAATGCGGGCAATCGGGGGAGCGCTCATGGTCGTGGGCCCCTTTGTGGCGTTTGGGTACGTGTCGAAGATATGTTGGAGCGCTATCTTCAGTTCGGTAAGGTCGGTGGGCGGATCCGAGGGGAGACGGAAACGAAAGCCGGTGATGAGTCCTTCGAAGGCGGTAAACACTGTCATGTAATCTCGTATTACACCGGGTTTCATCAGCTTCTGGACGTGTTCTAGTGCCCGGATGACGAAGAGGACGGGAGGCTCATTTCCTCTCTGCCTTAAAGCGAGGCACTTTGCGGCACTGCCGATCTCCGTTTCCTCCGTGGAACCGACGAAAGCTTTAACGGGTCTTTCTATGGAGAGACCCATTTGTAGGACGCCGTCCCAATGTAGGAGGAGGGTTGCGTCCATCCTGCTCACAATCGTTTCTTTCAGCTGCGCTTCGCCGTAGCGCCGAATGTTTTCCTCTGTCACGAATCGAGGAAGTTTCCAACAGTAAGGGTAGGGGAGCTAGATTCCAGCCCTCTAAACGGGTGATGTTCCTCCCGCCAGTGCTGTCATCACTGTGCGCGGTAGCGTTTATTGCTGAATATAGAGAACCGACATTAGTGGCAGAGGGTCGAATAGTAATTGGCTCGATAGGATAAGGTCGAGAAGAATTAACTGTGGTGTAAGGCGTTGGCTCTTTTTCAGGAGCTGGGGTAACGGACATCGGCTCTTTTTCCTTAGCCGAGGTAGGAATCACTGACGGCTTGTCCATATTCTGTATCTCGTTCCGCAGTGCTTACACCGAAGTTGCCAGTTGGGAAACGACTTCGCAGAGTTGGTCCATCTTTGACGGGATTTTGTCGTCGTCCTTAATGACGATCGGTGTGGGAGACGGTCGACATTTGCTAGTCAACTTTCTCGATGAGACGGCCATTCTTGGAGGATCTTTTGGATACTTCGAGCCTGAGGTTGCGACATAATCTCAAGGAAAAATGCTGGAAACCTGTTCGCGGCTCGTGGGTAGAAAAACCTAGTTTCGATATCATTTGGGTTCCATTAAAACAAAACCCCATTATTCGAAACTAAAAACCAACTCCTACAAAACGATTAGAATTCTATTGGAAGTTTTAACAAAACGTTATTTATAATTTAATGGAAGGGTTTTCGTCTACAATACTGCAGGGTTAAGGTCGATTTCATTGACCATGGAAGGGAAGACAGTAACGGGGTTTGGATTGTACTGTCGAGGTGAATTAACGGGGATATCGGGCAACGGCTCTTGTTCTCTAACCGGGCAACGGCTCTAGTTCTCTAGCCGGGGAACGTGGCATCGGCTCTTGTTCTATAGCCGGGGAACGTGGCATCGGCTCTAGTTCTCTAGCAGGGGAACGGGGCATCGGCTCTGGTTCTATACCCGGGGTACAGGGCATCGGCTCTATTTCTCTAGCCGGGGTATTCACAGGCGACGAATGAGCCTTGTTCAGTATTCTTTCTCGACGCTCGGAGATTTTTGCCGCCATCAACTCCTTTTCGAGTCTCTCATTATTGGCTCGCGAAGGAGTAACGGGTCGACATTCCGTTATCGACGTCCTCGTTGTCACGGCCATTTCTGGTTGGATATTTCCGTTCGTCTGCTTGATAAGCTTCACCAGTTTTCCTCGACAGAAAAGTAAAATAGCGTGCTGAGCTCACGTTAGCGTGATCGACGATCCCAAAACGTCCGCGCTTCAGCACGGCTGCGGTTACGTTTAAAACAAAACCCTTAATCGAGACAAAACGTTCAGAAGCTATTGGAAAGTATGTAAAAGCTTACTAAAACGTTAGTTATAATAAAATAAAGACCCATCACATCCTTTTTATTCTAGTTTATGTGAATGTGAATTTCTTCGACCAATGCGTAGACTATACCGTTCAATACTAATAAGAACGGCGGCATATCGCAATTCGGTCATTCCTTATTTGTTCCCATTTTAGTTTCACCTTTCGCAGGTGAAACAGGAACTAAAATACAATTTTCACATCTAATACTTGTCATACTTGTAAACAATAGAGTTTTATGGAGCCGATAAAGGAACGACATGCGTGGCACAGGATTGAATATCAACTGGATCGATAGGGTAAGGTCGAGGGGAATTGGTCGGGGTGTAAGGCGTCGGCTCTTGTTCAGGAGCAGGGGTAACAGGGCATCGGCTCTCTGTCCTTAGCCGAGGTAGATATAACTCACGGCTCGTCCTTATTCTGTATCTCGTTCCGAAGTGCTGACACAGAAATTGCCAGTTGGGAAACGACTTCAAAGAGATGGTCCATCTTTGACAGGGTTTTGTCATCGTCCGGGGTTGACGTTCGGATTTACCAAAATCGGGCGAGGATGGCACAATATTGTAAAAACTGTTTCTATCGTTGTCTGAGTTGAAGATGAAGAAAATCATGTAGTCTTGTTTTCGTGTCTACCGTATGCGTCGTAGCATGGTTGGCATTCGGATTGACAAAACGTGGTAGAGGGTAGCATATAATTGTGAGAAAGGGGCTTCTATTGCTGTAGGGATATCTACGCAGAATTCGACCTCGCGTACGATGAAGAGTGTTACTTCACGTGGAATTCGCTATCTATTGATGCAAGTCGTATGCGTCGTAGCATGGCTTGAAGATGAAGGGATTAATATCACCTAACTTTTGCGTCGATCGGTGCGAGTCGTAAGTTTCGTAGACGGGCTGGCGGTCGAGTTGAAACAAAGCCGTCGAAGAAAGTAAGTAGGGCACTTTCAAGTTCACAGTGAAATATTATCCTGTTTCAGTGATGAAAATATATTTTAGTGAGAACGTCGTATGCCCGACCCGTCGGTGATATAAACCGGTAAATACAGCGATGATCAATAAGTTTGTTTATCATCACCGTCTCCACGAATGTTGATTTGGCTTAAACTTGAAAGAATTACTATTCTAAGAATGTACGATCTATAGAACTGAAGAATATCGACAAGCTGGTTTTCCTAAGGTCTGTGAAATCTAGCGATTCTCACTGCATTGCCGAAATTGATAACGACTTAGTTTCCTCATCGGTTGTTATATGCTTGCTCACGATGTGGCCAGGTCTCATTCCTCCATTAAGTGAATTTGTGATCCCATGATATCGTGTATTAGCTACGTTTAACAAAGCATAACTTTATTACACATTGTCAATTTTAAAGAAAAAAACGTGTGTAATTCCAAGATTGAGCTAGACCGGGCGTGGAGACAGTCGATGATGGTCGACAAGCAAGTGTAAAGCCATATTTTCGGTAAAGCTGCTGTTCTTCTGCTGTTCTTTTGGGTAGACAATATTTGAAACAGTTGATTCGGCTGAGCGAATTGTTTCCCGATGGGTTTCTGTCTTGTGCTACTGGGACTGCCGTTAGCCAGATACGATTTCTGAACAAGACGAAGAAGCATCCGAAAGTCTTCGGTGTTAGAAGGTGTCTTTAAGATTCCTACAACCTCAGATCAGCCTTCTTGCCTCGCTGAGCCTTGGGCTCCTCGAACATGCACACTGTGTTTTCATTATTACGTTTTTATAATGAATGGCCGAGAAACGGTTAGCTGAGGATATTCAATGACGGATGTTCATTTCTGTATTACAGTGTTATGCATTTACTGTATTCACCTTTCTTTTAAATTTGATGCACTGTTAAACCACTGCATACCGGAGGCTGATGCAACAAGTGAACCTAAACAGAACAGTGCAGTTGTTCAATCGTGTGGAACGACCGTCGCTTAGTAACATGCAATGCGTGTTTTGTAATCGATATGCGATGTGTATGTACAATCTAGAATGTGTTATGCAGTCGCATATAACTTACTGGTTGCATACGGCGTAAGACCTGACTTATTATCTTTTTTAGCAAATAAATCGTGACCGATGCGGAATTCAACGTTGTACATCTCGTTGGGATCTAGTTGTCTCAGCTGCAGTTGGCCCGTAGTTAAAAACGACGTTTCGAAATTAACTCCATTCTTGCTGACGACCCTCAAAATACTTTTTAGTCAACTGATCTCCTTGAAGTGAACATTGGCAAGTTATTACGGGTGAACCCCAGTTTCATTCGCGATGTGTCTGACAAAAGAGTTGAAACAGTTAGTTCTTCTTTTAAACGTTTCGTCTGTCAGTGCCAGTTCATGTTGATACCGTTTAAAACGTTTAATCGGCATCACAGGATGTTGAAATTCTGCAAAGATTGTGCCGATTGAGAGGCACACCTTATCGTTTTGTTGGCACTTTTTTTGAATATTCGAATGCATTTTTCATATTTTATAAATGGTAAGTGGATCGTGAAATATCTTTCGTCCTACAATATATAAAAGAGAATTGGGTCAATTTCTTCAAAGAAAATCATACGCACTCCGTTCTGGACGTCTATCCGCATGAGTGTGTTAAGGCTTCGATTTTTCACGTTCGAAATTCTAAAAGTTGGACGCTTCATCTATATACCAAACCCGCACGATGCAAAGCCATCCAATTGGCTTAATTTTCTCAACAATGATGGAATAAGACGTAACGGTCTAGAATCTGACAAGCTGTCCAGCAGTTGAGTGCTTTGCTCCGAAGTCTGTCTACTGAGTGCGCGGCCCTAGCCAGAACTGGAGATCACGTTATGCATGACCCATCCTCTTGATAGAAGGGATCGCACATTTCGGGCTGAACTCACGTTTTTAGCTTTCAGGCGTGTAAGTCGTTCGCATTCATTTCGGGCCCTCAGTCGAAAGTGCAGGCCTAAATCGGCTGGAGGTCCTTCACTTTTGCCTACCTTTTCTCACAATAACGTCTCGTGGAACCTCGTTAAATGGGAAATATTTCAAACCGCCACCTTCCACTGGAACCTCAAGTTGAGAATTCCAGCAAAATTCGATGCTTTTTAAATGCCGGGCATGCCAAAGACATGAGAAGCCAGCTGGATTGCAGCGTTTTATATTCAGACAATGAACTATAATGGCGACATACGACAATTGATGAGGGTTTCAAAATGAATATCTACTTTTAAAACAAGGTAGTGTGGATTATGATTCCTGAGAATCTTCATTTCAAACCCCCATCAAGCTGGTCCGTCTTCTAGAAGGAGATTTGCATTCGTTGGATCGTCAATGTTGTTTAAGTAAATCGACTGATTTGGTTAGCGGTTGCGCATATTACATTGTTCGCAACTTCTGAAAGGCCTTATATTATCATCACCCATCACTATTTTTAAATAATGCGTGAACGCCCACGGCAGCTGTGTACACCATTGGCTAATCAATGGCCAATGGCATTTCATCATCAACCATTCAAACATGTTTTTGTTGATGCGCACACACACACCGACTCAGGCTTTGTCTCAATGAAACAAGAACGTTTGGCACTTTCAAAGATACAACATTGTCCACCCATCGTCGTTCCATAAAAAACTGGCACCATCAAGATAATCCTTTTTTGCATGCAACAACCTCAGACAGGACAGAAACCTCACCGCAATTTGGTTGTAAGAAGTCGATTGGCTGTGAAAAATGGCCGCCACAACAGAGAGACGAGGGTTGCTTACAAAGAAAGTTCATTCACTCCAAACAAGGAGAATAAAGACAACGGATAACACTGCTGCAAGCACCTGCATCAGCAGGGGTATTATGGTGCACTTGCATTACCACTCTATGGTTGTCCACGTGGCTTTAGTGGCCTCCTGGGTGTCCGGAGGCTGGAAGGTTTTCGAATATTCGCCTAAAGTGAGATAGAGGTCTGTGGCGGTTGGTTGAAACGTTTTCGCGATGTTTTAGTGCTGTCAGAAGATGAGCCGGTTTAACGCACGTCTCGATGGAGATTCTATGTTATATTTTTTTAAGTGCCACTGCTACATCATCTCACACTTACCCAACTCAGAGACCACACATGGAACAGGGATGGGTTGAATTCCATTTTAATAGAATAAGCGGCCATATGGCTTCGTTTTAGTGACTCCACTAAAATAGACCCACCACAAACAAGACGAATTACTTTTTCAATCCGAAACAACGCATGGCAACAGCAGCCCCCGTGTCTACTCATTGGATGAACCTATTAGCAAGCCTTTGAAACAACATGGCTCTTTTCTTCCAACTTCTTTTTTAACCTCCATTATTTTACTCCTTGAATAGTGTAGAAGGCTTCGGCAGATTACAAATTAATTTCGGAGACACATTGTCCAATGAAAGGATTCCATTCCCTCGGTTATAAATTATATTAAAGATGCGTTTTCCGTGGCTTAGCTAGGCGCTGTTATACAATGCCAAAGATTACAACACAATCTAGAAGTCACATTGGTTGCTAGGTTTAACAACACAAGCAAAACAAACTCTGGCAGCACAACGTATTTCATTTCACACATGGGCTTGTGTCATCGTGTTATCGCTCTGCTCAGTCTCACCTTGTGCTCAGGTTTTGCTAGTAAGTTTTTCTTACGTCCATACAATATTTATCATTCACCATTAACTTATGGACGCCGAATGTATCATCTAGACGGATTCATGTGAATGATAACAATCTTCATTGGGACTTGCTAGTCTTTAACCAACACATTAATGAAGACCAATTAACTTACTCATAGGCTTTTAGTGCAGTTAATATGTTTAATAATACTGTTCGCATTGCGGTGTGAGTTTGAAAGCAATAAATAAACGAATTCCCATCACTGAATCAATAGTTTAATGTATTGGATAAATCATTTGCTTATCCTTTCTGCTAGCGTTAATTAATATCAGTCGCGTTGAGTGACTCTCCATTTTTGTTTACTTATAACACGCCTGCATTTCGTATACAACATCCTCTTTACAGATCTCACGCTGTCCAGCAGCTATGCAAGTATCGTTATCAATTGGGAGCCGACAATCAACGCTGATTGGTATTCCGATCAAATAATCTTCTCAGCTGCCCCACTTCGTAAAACGCGACCCTTCAAGAATCCGCAACGTGTAACGAAGATCACCTCCTTAATACCGTCAACGGAATTCAACGTTACCGTTATCCGTCTAGACGTCCGAAGTGATGTGGAAAGAGTGGTTTTTGAAGAAACTCGCACTATTCGGACGCTGGATTTGCGTAGGTTCTCTTCTGTTGATATAATTTGTGTAGCGATCGCTGAAATTACTCCTTGCGTAGTATGCGATAGTGTATGTCCAATAGTGTGCTTGCTCGAGAATGTGCCGTATACGGAATCTACTGTCATTTTAGTTAACGTTAAGGAACTTTATTGTCCTAATACAGAATGCAGATGTGGCTGCGCGCAAAATGAAATAAGCAAAAATTGAACGCATAGTAAATAGAATATCAATTCACACTGATTTATTATACGTTTTAGTCCAATCAATTTTTCTCGCTAGAGGATTATCAGAGATAATGTTGTTTTCATTGATAATATCAATGAAAATGAATTTCTTTCTCTACAAAACACCGCTAGATTAAACAAAACTTTAATATCGAATTAAACAGGACCTTAATAATGTGCAACTCATATTATATACATTTAGCGGATATTGGATTGCGATATGAAGTCTGTTCAGAGAGTCTGAGGTTGCTGTGGAATATGCCACTATCGGTTCCCCCGGACGAATTGCACAACATCTTCGTCGTCGTATCTATGCGCTACCATGGAAGTGTCGACCGTATCGTTGCACGCATGGCCCATCGTAAGGTGATATTTGGTATTCATGCAAATACGGAATATGACATTAACGTAAGCTTGGCAAATGGTTTCCTTGACGACCAATGGATAATTGAAGAGCTACCGATTATTGGAGAGTATCACATCGGTCCCGAATCATTTGGTATGTTCGGACTGTTTCTTCATCGCAATTATTGTTTAAATTTCAAACACTTCTTTCAGTTTCTGAATGCGTCGAAGACATATTCATGGCCACAACAATAACCTCAATCAATTTGGAATGGATTCCAAGCGTCTCCCTGAGTAAGGTGATAATCAGTGAAAACACAAAAATTCCCCATTTTCGTTTTGTGGGAAATGACCCTTTCACGCCGATAAGTGTGTCCGACTTGCAACCAGGCTCATATTTCAATGTCACACTCATTGGGCGGAGACTGGACTACAGCGGACTGAACAATACATTTGAATATTCAAAGAAAATGAGGACAAAATCATTAAGTGTGTTTCTTAATAAAACAGAGTTTCATTTTGATTCCGTCTCCTACGTTATTTTCCTGGTTTTCCATTTCAGACCCGCTTCAATTCCACTTCGTCGGTCTTCCAGATGGAATCAAAGTTAGCTGGAATCTGCGAACGAATAGTTTGAAAGCAGACGTAAAATATCTGGACGCATATTTCATTGTTTCGCGACATGATAAATTGCATATCTACTGCGAGCCACTGCTATCTGGGCACGCACTCCTCGATCAATTGCAACCAAACAGCACATACACCGTGGAAATCCGCTACGGACCATCCATTAATATTTCCAACTGGAAGCCAATTCCCAAGCATGGGGCGTTCTCAATTAGTACAAGTAAGCAAGATTTATCAATGGTTAAGACGTTAACCAGAAATAACATTGGTTCGTTATCTGCAAAAGGTCGCATGAAGGCATGCTGCCACATTCGTGCTTATGGCATATTTTTCGGTTTAAATGCCTAAACGTGATTCGTCCTGTTTTAGAGGAGGCGTTTGAAATTAACATTACAACCAGTCTTACTTCCATAACTGTTCAATGGAAACTAAATACATTCATCGGAAAATTGACAATACTCGTGGATACGGAAAAAACTACGCACAGGACAGAGATACATGAATCTGCTGGATTAAAACAAATTCAATCCTTCCCGATAGACACAGAGGTCGACATCACTATACGAGGAATAAGGCGGCTAGTGGGAAAAGACGGAGAAGCACAATTCCATCATTTCAAGAGAATTCGGACGAAAGCATTGGGTAAGCCACTCATATGTGTTAATATTTTTAATTTCATTGTGTTATAGCAGAAACAACAATGGCCTGTGAGATGTTGCGTTTTTGATTCAACAAGAAAGGTGTTTTTTGATCATTCCTTTCTTCAACTCACCGTGAAATTTTACAAAGAAAACACTAAAATATTTTAAGTCTGCAGCAACTGTTGGGAAACCTTTTTGGTACTCAAGAAACTGTTATTGAGTTAATTGAATTAATAAATGCCCGTAACGTACTGTCAACCACGCCGCGTTTAATGGTCGAAGCATCGCTTGTCACACACCTTCTGTAAACATTCCATCGTGTAACAATCGAATGGATTGTGTGACTCATTCCTGACACCCCTTATTGGCTGACTGGCTGTACTGCCCCCAGCCCTCGTATAAATGACACATCGCGCCTGTTAATTACAGAAGGCTGTTCAAATCTGGAACTCCTCCGTCATCTTTTCTCTCTTCTTCGGTCTTCCGGTTGGTGGGGCTGTGTGAAATACGCGATATAAAAGCAAATAGAACACCAAACAGGCAAAAATTAACAAACGTAAAAGGTTGTCAACTTAGAGGCCCTAACTGTTTCAGCACGAATTTGAAATATTTGTTTCCGATTTTGTCAGACACCTCGCGACTGAAACTGGGGTACATCCGTAATCGGAAGAGCGTCACATTTAACTGGAATTCTGCCCTTGATATTCCAAGGGAAGATGTCGGCTCGATTTGCGTTATTTTCAAAGTTTGGAGTTCCAATTTCACGAGTTTCTTCTGGGCTCCATTGGAGAAAGGAGTTGCTCAATTGAAGGCCCTCAAATCGAAGAAGACCTACAATGTGGATGTTAGATTGGGGCCCGACGTCGATGCGAAGGAAATATTATGGGAAAACCTTTTGCTGCATGCTAAATACATTCTAAGCAACAATACAGATGGTAATTTTATAATTATATACAATATAAAATGCATCGGTGTTATATCATATGTTCCGGTTTATTAAGGAACGAATGATTATGCACAGAAACGTAACATATCAGATATAGCATGATTTGTTTGTTTCGTTTTGAATTTCAGAACCCGAGGCGCACATTTCAGTAATTTCTAGTTTGACATCCATCACTATATATTGGCCGCAAGACATGTTTTCTGGCATGCTGTTTTTTGATATTGAACATGGCATGTCGGTGCGTCGTAAACAGGCGTATCACAGCGATGGTGTCGTGACCATCGTTTGCCTGCCACCCAATTCGATGTTCAAAATAACCATGCAAGGTTATCGTGTTCTTAAGGACAATGTCACTGCTGACGTTTCGTATTGCAGGACCTTATGGACACAACACTTTGGTAAATCATAAACACTATTGATGTTTTAAATTTAAGCATGCCGACTCTAGTAACCCCTGTTTGTTTTAAGATCTGACGAAGATGGGGCTTTGGGCCTTAGAATTTTCGGATCGTGTTATATTTCGCTGGATTCCGCCGGTCAATGTTCCCTTCAACGATATCAATTGTTTGTGCATTATTCTGAAGGTAGCAAACGGGAATGGAGTTCAGTTTTACACGGAACTATTATCTGCTGGCCAACTGCAATTGAGCCAACTAGTTTCCAACAGGATTTACATCGTTGAATTTCGCATAGGTCCCGAGCCATATGCCAACGAGGATGATTGGTCAAGCATTACCCCGTATGCCGCTACCGTGTTCAGCACAGCTGAAGAAGGTAACATAGCCGAAGTATTCGAAATTATTTACGAACTTCCGTGCTCACGAAGGAGTAATTTTAACTGATCGGCCGTTCGTACATCAAATGCCGGCCTCTGCATAATTTGATTCTTACATGTCGTTTTTTTATTTAGACCAACCCCGGTCACTTGAAATTGGGATTTTTCATGAATAACTACGATTTCGAACGTGAACGCTTTCGATAAGGGTCCCTCTGTATCACAAATTATGTAAACACATCCAATAAACAGATATCATTACGAAGTTTTTTTTAATTGCGAAACTTCTTATGATTAACAATCTTTTGAAAAATTGAATGCCTTACCAGTTGGCGAAATACACCGGTAAATACAGCGATGAAGAATCTGTTTTGTTTATCATCACCGTCTCCAGGAATGTTAATTCAGCTAAAACAAACGTCAAGTTCTAGTACTTTATGGAATTACTATTCTAAGAATGTACGATCTATAGAACTGAAGAATATCGACAAGCTGGTTTTCCTAAGGTCTGTGAAATCTTGCGATTCTCACTGCATGGCCGAAATCGATAACTACTTGGTTTCCTCGTCGGTTGTTCTATGCTTGCTCACGTTGACGCCAGGTCTCATTCCTCCATTAAGTGAAAATGTGATCCCATGATAGCGTGTATTGGCTGCGTTTTACAAAGCATTACTTAATTGCAGATTTTCAATTTTATTTGAAAATGTAATTTATCTTGGAGATCTGCGAACAGTAATTTTGTCTTAGGCTACAATCAATGTCTGTGTTTGCGCGAAATTCAGAAAATAACTCCGGAACTACGAAGACGGCACAAATGAATATCTATGAGGAATTTAGTGAAAGCCTGAAGTTTTCCCGAATAGAGAATGCATTGCACAGGCAATTCGAATCATAAAACACTTAATAACTTAATAAATATAAAGAAAAACTGTAAATTAAATTCTTGAGGAGAGGAGAAAATACGTGTGTAATTCCAAGATTGAGCTAGACCGGGCGTGGAGACAGTCGATGATGGTCGACAAGCAATTGTAAAGCCATATTTTTGGTAGAGCTGCTGTTCTTCTGCTGTTCTTTTGGGTAGACAATATTTGAAACAGTTGATAGGGCGGAGCGAATTGTTTCCGGATGTTTTTCTGTCTTGTGCTCTTGGGACTGCCGTTTGCCGGATACGATTTTTGAATAATTCGAAAAAGCATCCTCAAGTTTTCCGTGTTAGAAGGTGTCTTTACGTTTTCTACAACCTCAGACCAGCTGTCTAGCCTCCCTGGGCCTGGGGCTCCTCAAACATGCACACTGTGTTTTAATTTTTACGGTTTAATAATGTATGGCCGAGATACTGTTGGCTGAGGTTATTCAATGACGGATATTCATGTCTGTATTACAGTGTTATGCATTTACTGTATTTGCCATTTTTTTAAATTTGATGCCCTGTAAAAAGCACAACATGCCGGATGCTGATGCCACAAGTTTACCTAACAAGAACAGTGCAGTTGTCCGATTGTGTTGACCGATCGTCACTTAGTAACATGCAAGGCGTGTTTTCCAATCGATATGCGAGGTGTATGTACAATCAAGAATGTGTTATGCATTTGCATATCAAGTAGTGGTTTTTTCATTAGTTCCACATTTAGAGAAATATAAAGAGGTAAATCAACCATGTTCTTTTAATAACACGTCTTATATAAGTTGTGCATGCCTTGAAAGCATTAAATCAATTTATAATATCCCTTTGGCTACAGATAACAAAAACGACAAGATGGCGGAAGTAACGCTCGTAGGTCCCGATTTATATGACAATGAAGATTGTTGGTTTACACTTACGGCGTTTGCAACCACCACAATATGGTTGCGCCACCTTGCATTACTTTAAACTCATGTCCGCATTTCTCTATCTGTATATCTGGGTTCAGCCGCGACAACACTTGACTGAAAATCCGTGTTTGCTTAGACAGGCGTCAGGTTTTTAGGGTTTTATCTTAATCAAGATCAACCGCAACCTCTCGAAATTCTGGCATTGATGAATAACAAAGACGTGTGACACTTTTAATGAGGTTATTCCTGTATCACAAATAGTCAATAAATACTTTGAACACACCCTTAAATTATTGTATTCCTGATCGAGCATGTAGAAATTTATTGGGTAATACCACGATTAAAAAAGGTTGTGATTGAAAATGTGTTTCCAATGAAGTAAAGCCAATTTAACCGAAGCTAAATTTACCGTTAAAGTGTAGTATAGATTCTTTTAAAATCCGAATGGCTCCTTAATGTCCTTATTCTTTCTTTAACTCGTCTTTTTAGTGATACATTTTCCAATTGACAGACAAACACATTGTCATCGAGAAGCTGTCTAAAGACCTAAAGGACGGAATGCTTCGTTATTGAATGTTTTGTTATTCATAAGTCTGTTTTAATATATAATACTGTCGAACGCTTGTCGTTACCGCATATTCGATTCGTCCTATATGCTAAAGTTTGTCTTTGCGTATAGATTTATATATTTATAGAAATCAGAAGCGGGTGGCTCCGAAAGGTGTTATTGAAAGCAGAATTTACTTGAATAGTGCGAATCAACAATGGGTTGTCATCGGTCAATACCATCGTCTCTTGAGTTAGTAGAAACCACAATAATAGCTTCAGTTGATAAGTCCCCAAACAAATAAACAGTTTGGCAAACGCGTTATTGTGGCCATTTAACAGTACTATCCATTCACTTACTTATGTTAGAAAAGAATATGCTTGTCCGATTGGTTTGAATAATAATATAATATATAAGGTATATGATGCAAATATGTGTGATTATACTCTTATTTACTTCGATAAAAAAGCTGTTTCAAGAATTTTCGTTTATCAGAACTCAAGAATATCGAAACGCCGGGTTCAACTCAAATGAATTATTGGCTGGTACTGCGGGCTAAGATATCATACTCCCAAGATGCTCTCTGGCACAACTCAACGAAGCCGGTCTATCCTATAGTTTATAGTGGATGTCCACAGTGTAGGTGCTGTTGAGCTGCAATTTATCCAAAATTGCACGACCCGATAGCAGTGCCGAGCAGTAGACTTGTGACACACCATGTCGCGATATGCGTCCAGATTTTGGACGTCTTCTTTAAAATGAGTCGTTTGTTGGTTCTATGTTACGTTGATTCCGTGTGGCAGACTAGCGAAGTGGAATTAAATCGGCTCTAAAAACGGAAACCAGGTCTAACGTAGAATCGGCATCACTATAAAAGGTGTATCTTATGAACGCAAACACATCCAATGATTTTGTTGGCATAAGTTTTGAATATTTAAATAAATTAATCAGTCCGCCGTTTTCCAGTCTCTGTCCAATCAGTGTGACAGTAAAATATGAGTCTGGTTGCATATCGGATACCCTTGTCGGCGCTTTAGGGATTTTGCGGAGTTCGTCCGACGGAACAGATCGTGGCATATTCCACCGTAACCTCGGACTCTCAGAACAGACTTCATATCGCAGTTCAACATCCGCATTAAAAATTATTAACGTTTGGCGAAATAAGGAATTTTAATTGTCTTTTGCTACGCCGTTTTTATCTACAAGGGGAACAATGAATCCATGACAGTCGTCCTGGAAACGAGACAATGTGACTGAATTATATATAAGCATATCAGCATATAGTGTTTAAAAAAACATTATCTGATTGCTTTGAAAATAAATACAAAAATGGTTGTACCTCATTGGCCCAACCCTCGAATACAAACAAAATTACGCTTGTTAATAAAAAGGGCTGTTCAGGAAAACTTTACTGGAACTCTGCCGGCGAATCTCATTTCAATGGCTTCCGGATTTTGGGCCTACGTGAAAAACGGGATATAACAGCGAAGCGAACATTTACAAACGCAAACGGCTATATAACTTGCTACAGGGAAGTAAAATACTTTGTTCAATTTCTGTAAAATAATTCGCAAGGAAGTCTGCAATTCCGGTAGCCCCGTCATTTGGCGAGTGTTCATTTTTACTGGAATTCTGCCCTTGATGTTCCAAGTGAAGATGTCGGCTCGATTTGCGTTATTGTAAAAGTTTGGAAGTCCGATTTCACGAGTTTCTTCTAGGCGCCACCATTGTGGAAAGGGTCTGCTTAAGTGAGCGACCTCAAATCGAATAAAACCTGCAATGTGGACGTTTAGTGCGTGCGAACTTTGGTAATGACTTCACCTGCATACACTCTAAGAAACAATACAGATGTTAAACTAGTCCGTTTTGATCGCTTACAAGAATGTGCTGTCGAATCATTCAATTATGTTCCATTCACTTTGCATGAAACTTCCTTGTAATTTAATTTTCCGCCGCGATAGTGTTAATTTATGGTGTCACACTCTTTGTAATTTATCAACTATCCGAGTCCTGTCTGGACACACGCGGGGCGTGTCGTGGTAAAAAACGGGGCCGGCCAAGTGTCGTCTATATTGTCTTTATTTATCCACGTTAAGGTCACAGCATGTGCTGTTGAAAGTTGTAGCGGCATACGGCGTCAGTGTGGACCAAAGATCTTCGTCCTCATAGAAATCAGGACCCACGTGGATTTCAACGTTGACTTCTTTTTGATCAAACGGCGGATGACCCGACGCGTGAAACTGCTGCATCTTTGCACATGACCTTCAGAATAGTTCACAGGCAACTGATGTCGTTGAAGGTTACATTGGCAGGCTAAATCCAGCGAAATATCACACGATTCAAAAACCATAATGCCCAAAGGTCTCGGTTCCTGGTATCTGAAAACGCAAAGGACTTCTAGTAGTCTTGTTATTGAAGGAAATAAATTAACAGCAAACACCCAAATCAATTTATCAAGTGTTGCGTCCTTAAATTTCTGAAACATCTCCCTTTAGAACACGCTTTCGTCGCATTGTCACTTTGAACATCGGTAGTGACGACTCCATTGCCGTTATTTGCCTGTATATGTTTTACAGAGAGGTCATGTTCAAAATAGAACAGCAGCATGCCATAAAACATGTCTGTAGGCCAGTAAATGGTGATGGAAATAAGACTAGACATTGCTGAAATGTACGTCTCTTCGGTTGTGTCTCAAAGACTTTAATCGTCAATTTAACCCCTGTCTTATGCGACACTGTTGAAGAACCGTTTTAGTTAAAACGAGGAATATAAGTTACGAGCCATATGGGATCAGAACTTTCATTAAGGCGTTTTGATGGATCTGAGCGTTAGCCTGGCCGGCGATTTTCTCTTGTGAATGCGTAAAGTTGTATGGTTGTCTTAATAACTTTATTCCTACGGCGAAACATCACTTGTATCCCGATATAATCGAGGAAATTTAAGTAAGCTATTTATAGAAGTATGTGGTAATCGGACACATTAATTGAAGATGCAAAAATTGTGAATCACAAATAATTCAACTTTTTTAGGAAACCTTTCGCAGGTATCGGAATTTCGGTATATTCGATTCCAGATTGAAAACACTGCACGAATTAAACACGACTTTCTCCATCGCAAATCGCCTATCCTAATGAAATTAACACCAGAATAAGAAACGTTAAGCATTATATAAAAAAACAGTAACGCCCGAAGGGTCTCCCGACGAGAACTCCAGTTACGAAGCGTTTCTGCTAGCGTTAATTACTATCCAAGTTGTGTATCTACTTGTATCTATAGCATGCCAATGCGCTTTTAAAATATCTCGCATGTCTTTAAATGCGCGCGCAAATCCGCTGTTTAAGATTTTATTCACACGACCACTCTCCGATCTTCTTTTTTGTTTCCTCTGCATCCGGTTAGAGAGGATACGGTTACGGGGGAATAACTATTGGTGACGCCTGTAAGATCGTCCCATAATAATTGACAAGGAGAATGCGTGCCTGATAGCGTTTCGCGTGATGCGGCACTGATCAAGCTTACCGCCCGAGGCTTCATGCAATCAACGCGGTGACATAAACGAAGCCGTCGACGACCTCCAACAACCGGAAAGAAGACGCCTTCATATAAGGGCTGGGGTATTTGGCACTACCAAAGATACAATCCCTTAAAGGAGACTCAATGTTTGCCGTTTCTCAGCACAACACCGCCAAATGACGCAATAAATGGCTACATGTCTTTATGCAAAGCTTTAACCAACTAATAAACGCCAGTTATGCAGGTGATGCCAAAACCCTCACCGATGAAGACATTTTCTGCACGCTACTGTTGTTCTGCAGTACCATTGCATTTTTTTCAATGTTTGTTTGCGAATTCAGAAATTCTTTCGAAGCCAGCTAATAAAACAACGTTTATCTAGGCGCCTCTGTTCTAAACTGTTACAAAGTCGATTCCTTAATACACAAAATGAACGAAACGACCAAGAAACTCCCGAAAAATCTCTATTGTATTAATCAACATGTTTTTCGAAGTAAAACATCGGCCTACAATCGACCATCAGCTTGATACCAAAGGTTTCAGAGGTGAACGATTCTCCAAGCACACTCAATTACATCAAACAAAAGCATCGAGCCGATTCGCGTAATTCTATTCGTTGTCGCTTGGCTACAAATGCACCACTTCCAACGGTTGCGTCTATAAATAAACGCTCGATTCTAAAAAAACGTTGAGGATTTGCATTCTTACTACTCTCACATTTTCTGTTTAAATTTGTAGACACGGTCTATCTCCAAGAAATCTTTCTTTTGAAAATCGATCTGGATCACATATTTATGCCACAGAATTCTGAATGCGCTTGGTCGAAGTGAGGGCTGTCGCGATGTGACTCAATCGAATCAACTTCTATGTACACGAATTTGGCTGTGTATTGATAATGTGTGACACACAATTTCGAGTGTCAAGCGTTTTAATAAAACATTTTAATTTTCTTTGTTATCCATAAATATCGGGATAAACAATGCGCCGTCGCTTTCTTGTGCAGTTCTAAATTCGGTTGCGCCATATGGCGTAAGTTCTAACCAATTGTCTTCATTTCCATAGAAATCGGGACCCACACGGATTTCAACTTTGTACATCTCATTCGGCTCCAGTTGGCTCAGTTGAAAATGACCAATCGTTAATAGTCCCGTGTAAAACCATGCTTCATTCTTGAACACGACCTTCAGAATAAGTCTCAAGCAACCGATGTCGTTGAAGGGAATATTGACGGGCGGAATCCAGCGAAATATTGCACGATCCGAAAACCCTAATGCCCAAATACCCAGGTTAATAGGATCTGAAAACAAGAAAGGGTTGCATTAGTCTTGTCATTGACAAATGTTAAATCCACTGTCCGGACCTTTAGAATTAAACGCTTACTGATCTTTATTTTGTACTGAGTACGAATATTTTACGGCGAACTTCCGGATTGGCGTGTTTTAGAGCTACCATCAGGAGTATCCCGAATTCGATAAAGCAATGCTTGATTTTTTGAGCCTGTGTTTATGACGGTTGAATCATTTCGGATAAATGCTACACATTTCCTCATAGAATAGGTGTAAAATTTCAGTGAAATAACCACGAACACAATTTCGTAGAGCAAGCTGATTATAACTTCTTTATTGGCATTTGAACCCGGCTACAATTTGACATTCAAGTTTTGAATTAAATTTAACCACATCTCGAAATTCACCGTGAAAGTATGTTACCGTCCTTTGCAACATTATCGTTTAGAAACAATACTAGGTAATAAACCACAGAGAAGAATGCGTTTTTTTCGAAGGACAAGACAGTGGATTTAAAAAACGCAAACAAAGTAATTTACCTAGTGTTTTCGTCCATAATGTCTTTTTATACAAAACTTCCGGAGGAAAGTCTCTATTTATAAGCCGTGTCTTTCGCATGGAAACTTTGAACATCGTAGCGGGTGGAAGACAGAAGACGTTTGCGACACCATTGCTGTGAAAGGCCTGTATATGGCGCACAGAAAGGCCATGTTCAATATCAAAAAACAGCATTCCAGAAAACATGTGTGGAGGCCAGTAAATAGTAATGGATGTAAAACTAGAAACTATTGAAATGTGGGCCATTGGTTCTGAAATTTAAAAAAAAACAAAAATTGGAATGTTTTTCGAATATTATTCCATTATTTTATCAGCCAAAACAATTACATCAATTTGCTAATTTACCCTATTTATCTGCCAGTTTAATATAGTAATATAATTTAAAATTACCTTCAGCATTATTGGTTAGAGTGTATTCCGCATGGAGACGAAGTTTTGGCCATAATACGTCGTTAGCATAGATGTCGGGCCCCAATCTAACATCCACATTGTAAGTAGTATTCGAATGGAGGTCTTTCAGTTCAGCAAACCCTTTCTCCAAAGGGGCCCAATAGAAAATCGTGAAATTTGACATCCATACTTTGAAATTAACGCAAATCGAACCGGCATCTTCCCGTGGAACATCGAGTGTAGAATGCCAGTTAAATTTTACGCTCTCCAGATGACGGGCTGACCGCAGTTGCAGACTCCCCCGCGAGGTATCTGGCAAAAATGGAAATTATCATTTCAATTTCCTTTAGAGAGGGATAGAGGTTAGTTCTAGTCGACCTTTTGCGTTTGTTTATGGATGCTTGCTTACGAATTTACACTGATACATGTTTCGTTTTGTACACGTTTATGTTGATTAAAAGTAATAAAAAGTAATTGCAAATTGCATTTATAAGCTGCATACCCAATGGTTTCGTCCGAACAGTCTCGGCATGATGAAATCGCACCATTCCGTCTTTTCCCACAACTCGTCTTGTTCCTAAAATTGTCACGTCAACCTCGGTGTCCATGGGGAAAGCGCCAATTTGCTTTATTCCCCCAGCTTCATTTATCTCTATCCTGTACGTCGTTTTTTCCGTATCCGCCAGTATTGTCAATTTCCCGATGAATATATCTGGTTTCCATTGAACAGTGATGGTGGTTAGACTGGTTGTAATGTTTATTTCAGACGTCGCTTCTAAAACAGAAGAGAACACGTTTTGGATTTTCCAAAAAGTAAAAGCATTTTTTCTGATACGCTAGCCATCTGGCAATCGTATGCACGTGATACTAAAAAGAATAATATCGATAACTCGTACTAACTTGTACTGATAGCAAACACCCCGTGTAATGTGAGTGACTTCGACTTTCTTTCATGAGTAGATGGTCCGTAGCGGATGTCCACATTGTAGGTGCTGTTGAGTTGCAATTTATCCAGAATTACACGACCCGATAGCAGTGGCGAGCAGTAGACTTGTGATATACCATGTCGCGCAACAATGAAATATGCGTCCAGATTTTTGACGTCTTCCTTGAAACGAGTCGTTTGTGGATTCCATGTTACGTTGATTCCGTGTGGTAGACTGACGAAGTGGAATTGCAGCGGCTCTATAAACGGAAACCAGGTCTAACGTAGAATCGGCATCACTATAAAAGGTGTATCTTATTAACGCAAACACACCCAATGATTTTGTTCGCACTCGTTTTGAATATTTAAATAAATTGATCAGTCCGCCGTTTTCCAGTCTCTGTCCAATCAGTGTTACATTAAAATATGAGTCCGGTTGCATGTCGGATACCTTTGTCGGCGCTTTAGGGTTATTCACCACAAAACGGAATGTGGGGTTTTTCGTGTCGTCACTGATTATTAGGCTACTCAATATGATGCCGGCACTGCATTCCAGATTGATAGAGGTTATCGTGGTTGTCGTCAATATATCTGCGAGACATTCGGAAACTAAAATAGGTTTTAGAAATGAGGTCAG
>JAPUBX010002032.1:90000-215903 GCA_028672205.1 Proteocephalus fallax | reverse complement strand
TGGAATTGCCCCAAACGTGACCCTTTGATTCCAGTGTTCCGTCGAGTTAATCATTCAATCTGGACGACCGATGTAGTTATGGTAGGTGTTTTCTGACAAGCGTTAAAACTATTGATCCTCTGAAATCACGTGGCAAATATCGAATGGACCCTACAGCCGCGTTAGCCGTTTGCTTGAAAATGGAATTGCCCCAAACGTGACCCTTTGATTCCAGTGTTCCGTCGAGTTAATCATTCAATCTGGACGACCGATGTAGTTATGGTAGGTGTTTTCTGACAAGCGTTAAAACTATTGATCCTCTGAAATCACGTGGCAAATATCGAATGGACCCTACAGCCGCGTTAGCCGTTTGCTTGAAAATGGAATTGCCCCAAACGTGACCCTTTGATTCCAGTGTTCCGTCGAGTTAATCATTCAATCTGGACGACCGATGTAGTTATGGTAGGTGTTTTCTGACAAGCGTTAAAACTATTGATCCTCTGAAATCACGTGGCAAATATCGAATGGACCCTACAGCCGCGTTAGCCGTTTGCTTGAAAATGGAATTGCCCCAAACGTGACCCTTTGATTCCAGTGTTCCGTCGAGTTAATCATTCAATCCGGACGACCGATGTAGTTATGGTAGGTGTTTTCTGACAAGCGTTAAAACTATTGATCCTCTGAAATCACGTGGCAAATATCGAATGGACCCTACAGCCGCGTTAGCCGTTTGCTTGAAAATGGAATTGCCCCAAACGTGACCCTTTGATTCCAGTGTTCCGTCGAGTTAATCATTCAATCTGGACGACCGATGTAGTTATGGTAGGTGTTTTCTGACAAGCGTTAAAACTATTGATCCTCTGAAATCACGTGGCAAATATCGAATGGACCCTACAGCCGCGTTAGCCGTTTGCTTGAAAATGGAATTGCCCCAAACGTGACCCTTTGATTCCAGTGTTCCGTCGAGTTAATCATTCAATCTGGACGACCGATGTAGTTATGGTAGGTGTTTTCTGACAAGCGTTAAAACTATTGATCCTCTGAAATCACGTGGCAAATATCGAATGGACCCTACAGCCGCGTTAGCCGTTTGCTTGAAAATGGAATTGCCCCAAACGTGACCCTTTGATTCCAGTGTTCCGTCGAGTTAATCATTCAATCTGGACGACCGATGTAGTTATGGTAGGTGTTTTCTGACAAGCGTTAAAACTATTGATCCTCTGAAATCACGTGGCAAATATCGAATGGACCCTACAGCCGCGTTAGCCGTTTGCTTGAAAATGGAATTGCCCCAAACGTGACCCTTTGATTCCAGTGTTCCGTCGAGTTAATCATTCAATCTGGACGACCGATGTAGTTATGGTAGGTGTTTTCTGACAAGCGTTAAAACTATTGATCCTCTGAAATCACGTGGCAAATATCGAATGGACCCTACAGCCGCGTTAGCCGTTTGCTTGAAAATGGAATTGCCCCAAACGTGACCCTTTGATTCCAGTGTTCCGTCGAGTTAATCATTCAATCCGGACGACCGATGTAGTTATGGTAGGTGTTTTCTGACAAGCGTTAAAACTATTGATCCTCTGAAATCACGTGGCAAATATCGAATGGACCCTACAGCCGCGTTAGCCGTTTGCTTGAAAATGGAATTGCCCCAAACGTGACCCTTTGATTCCAGTGTTCCGTCGAGTTAATCATTCAATCCGGACGACCGATGTAGTTATGGTAGGTGTTTTCTGACAAGCGTTAAAACTATTGATCCTCTGAAATCACGTGGCAAATATCGAATGGACCCTACAGCCGCGTTAGCCGTTTGCTTGAAAATGGAATTGCCCCAAACGTGACCCTTTGATTCCAGTGTTCCGTCGAGTTAATCATTCAATCTGGACGACCGATGTAGTTATGGTAGGTGTTTTCTGACAAGCGTTAAAACTATTGATCCTCTGAAATCACGTGGCAAATATCGAATGGACCCTACAGCCGCGTTAGCCGTTTGCTTGAAAATGGAATTGCCCCAAACGTGACCCTTTGATTCCAGTGTTCCGTCGAGTTAATCATTCAATCTGGACGACCGATGTAGTTATGGTAGGTGTTTTCTGACAAGCGTTAAAACTATTGATCCTCTGAAATCACGTGGCAAATATCGAATGGACCCTACAGCCGCGTTAGCCGTTTGCTTGAAAATGGAATTGCCCCAAACGTGACCCTTTGATTCCAGTGTTCCGTCGAGTTAATCATTCAATCTGGACGACCGATGTAGTTATGGTAGGTGTTTTCTGACAAGCGTTAAAACTATTGATCCTCTGAAATCACGTGGCAAATATCGAATGGACCCTACAGCCGCGTTAGCCGTTTGCTTGAAAATGGAATTGCCCCAAACGTGACCCTTTGATTCCAGTGTTCCGTCGAGTTAATCATTCAATCCGGACGACCGATGTAGTTATGGTAGGTGTTTTCTGACAAGCGTTAAAACTATTGATCCTCTGAAATCACGTGGCAAATATCGAATGGACCCTACAGCCGCGTTAGCCGTTTGCTTGAAAATGGAATTGCCCCAAACGTGACCCTTTGATTCCAGTGTTCCGTCGAGTTAATCATTCAATCCGGACGACCGATGTAGTTATGGTAGGTGTTTTCTGACAAGCGTTAAAACTATTGATCCTCTGAAATCACGTGGCAAATATCGAATGGACCCTACAGCCGCGTTAGCCGTTTGCTTGAAAATGGAATTGCCCCAAACGTGACCCTTTGATTCCAGTGTTCCGTCGAGTTAATCATTCAATCTGGACGACCGATGTAGTTATGGTAGGTGTTTTCTGACAAGCGTTAAAACTATTGATCCTCTGAAATCACGTGGCAAATATCGAATGGACCCTACAGCCGCGTTAGCCGTTTGCTTGAAAATGGAATTGCCCCAAACGTGACCCTTTGATTCCAGTGTTCCGTCGAGTTAATCATTCAATCCGGACGACCGATGTAGTTATGGTAGGTGTTTTCTGACAAGCGTTAAAACTATTGATCCTCTGAAATCACGTGGCAAATATCGAATGGACCCTACAGCCGCGTTAGCCGTTTGCTTGAAAATGGAATTGCCCCAAACGTGACCCTTTGATTCCAGTGTTCCGTCGAGTTAATCATTCAATCCGGACGACCGATGTAGTTATGGTAGGTGTTTTCTGACAAGCGTTAAAACTATTGATCCTCTGAAATCACGTGGCAAATATCGAATGGACCCTACAGCCGCGTTAGCCGTTTGCTTGAAAATGGAATTGCCCCAAACGTGACCCTTTGATTCCAGTGTTCCGTCGAGTTAATCATTCAATCTGGACGACCGATGTAGTTATGGTAGGTGTTTTCTGACAAGCGTTAAAACTATTGATCCTCTGAAATCACGTGGCAAATATCGAATGGACCCTACAGCCGCGTTAGCCGTTTGCTTGAAAATGGAATTGCCCCAAACGTGACCCTTTGATTCCAGTGTTCCGTCGAGTTAATCATTCAATCCGGACGACCGATGTAGTTATGGTAGGTGTTTTCTGACAAGCGTTAAAACTATTGATCCTCTGAAATCACGTGGCAAATATCGAATGGACCCTACAGCCGCGTTAGCCGTTTGCTTGAAAATGGAATTGCCCCAAACGTGACCCTTTGATTCCAGTGTTCCGTCGAGTTAATCATTCAATCTGGACGACCGATGTAGTTATGGTAGGTGTTTTCTGACAAGCGTTAAAACTATTGATCCTCTGAAATCACGTGGCAAATATCGAATGGACCCTACAGCCGCGTTAGCCGTTTGCTTGAAAATGGAATTGCCCCAAACGTGACCCTTTGATTCCAGTGTTCCGTCGAGTTAATCATTCAATCTGGACGACCGATGTAGTTATGGTAGGTGTTTTCTGACAAGCGTTAAAACTATTGATCCTCTGAAATCACGTGGCAAATATCGAATGGACCCTACAGCCGCGTTAGCCGTTTGCTTGAAAATGGAATTGCCCCAAACGTGACCCTTTGATTCCAGTGTTCCGTCGAGTTAATCATTCAATCTGGACGACCGATGTAGTTATGGTAGGTGTTTTCTGACAAGCGTTAAAACTATTGATCCTCTGAAATCACGTGGCAAATATCGAATGGACCCTACAGCCGCGTTAGCCGTTTGCTTGAAAATGGAATTGCCCCAAACGTGACCCTTTGATTCCAGTGTTCCGTCGAGTTAATCATTCAATCCGGACGACCGATGTAGTTATGGTAGGTGTTTTCTGACAAGCGTTAAAACTATTGATCCTCTGAAATCACGTGGCAAATATCGAATGGACCCTACAGCCGCGTTAGCCGTTTGCTTGAAAATGGAATTGCCCCAAACGTGACCCTTTGATTCCAGTGTTCCGTCGAGTTAATCATTCAATCCGGACGACCGATGTAGTTATGGTAGGTGTTTTCTGACAAGCGTTAAAACTATTGATCCTCTGAAATCACGTGGCAAATATCGAATGGACCCTACAGCCGCGTTAGCCGTTTGCTTGAAAATGGAATTGCCCCAAACGTGACCCTTTGATTCCAGTGTTCCGTCGAGTTAATCATTCAATCCGGACGACCGATGTAGTTATGGTAGGTGTTTTCTGACAAGCGTTAAAACTATTGATCCTCTGAAATCACGTGGCAAATATCGAATGGACCCTACAGCCGCGTTAGCCGTTTGCTTGAAAATGGAATTGCCCCAAACGTGACCCTTTGATTCCAGTGTTCCGTCGAGTTAATCATTCAATCCGGACGACCGATGTAGTTATGGTAGGTGTTTTCTGACAAGCGTTAAAACTATTGATCCTCTGAAATCACGTGGCAAATATCGAATGGACCCTACAGCCGCGTTAGCCGTTTGCTTGAAAATGGAATTGCCCCAAACGTGACCCTTTGATTCCAGTGTTCCGTCGAGTTAATCATTCAATCCGGACGACCGATGTAGTTATGGTAGGTGTTTTCTGACAAGCGTTAAAACTATTGATCCTCTGAAATCACGTGGCAAATATCGAATGGACCCTACAGCCGCGTTAGCCGTTTGCTTGAAAATGGAATTGCCCCAAACGTGACCCTTTGATTCCAGTGTTCCGTCGAGTTAATCATTCAATCTGGACGACCGATGTAGTTATGGTAGGTGTTTTCTGACAAGCGTCAAAACTATTGATCCTCTGAAATCACGTGGCAAATATCGAATGGACCCTACAGCCGCGTTAGCCGTTTGATTGAAAATGGAATTGCCCCAAACGTGACCCTTTGATTCCAGTGTTCCGTCGAGTTAATCATTCAATCCGGACGACCGATGTAGTTATGGTAGGTGTTTTCTGACAAGCGTTAAAACTATTGATCCTCTGAAATCACGTGGCAAATATCGAATGGACCCTACAGCCGCGTTAGCCGTTTGCTTGAAAATGGAATTGCCCCAAACGTGACCCTTTGATTCCAGTGTTCCGTCGAGTTAATCATTCAATCTGGACGACCGATGTAGTTATGGTAGGTGTTTTCTGACAAGCGTTAAAACTATTGATCCTCTGAAATCACGTGGCAAATATCGAATGGACCCTACAGCCGCGTTAGCCGTTTGATTGAAAATGGAATTGCCCCAAACGTGACCCTTTGATTCCAGTGTTCCGTCGAGTTAATCATTCAATCCGGACGACCGATGTAGTTATGGTAGGTGTTTTCTGACAAGCGTTAAAACTATTGATCCTCTGAAATCACGTGGCAAATATCGAATGGACCCTACAGCCGCGTTAGCCGTTTGATTGAAAATGGAATTGCCCCAAACGTGACCCTTTGATTCCAGTGTTCCGTCGAGTTAATCATTCAATCCGGACGACCGATGTAGTTATGGTAGGTGTTTTCTGACGAGCGTTAAAACTATTGATCCTCTGAAATCACGTGGCAAATATCGAATGGACCCTACAGCCGCGATAGCCGTTTAGCAATGGGAGTACCCCAGACGTGACCCTTTGATTCCAGTGTTCCGTCGAGTTAATCATTCAATCCGGACGACCGATGTATTTATGGTAGGTGTTTTTTCAGCAAGCGTTAAAACTATTGATCCTCTGAAATCACGTGGCAAATATCGAATGGACCCACCTGACCGCGTTAAGCCGTTTGCTAAAAGATGATTTTTAAACGTGACCCTTTGATTCCAGTGTTCCGTCGAGTTAATCATTCAATCCGGACGACCAGTACATGAAGTTATGGTAGGTGTTTTCTGACAAGCGTTAAAACTATTGATCCTCTGAAATCACGTGGCAAATATCGAATGGACCCTACAGCCGCGTTAGCCGTTTGCTTGAAAATGGAATTGCCCCAAACGTGACCCTTTGATTCCAGTGTTCCGTCGAGTTAATCATTCAATCTGGACGACCGATGTAGTTATGGTAGGTGTTTTCTGACAAGCGTTAAAACTATTGATCCTCTGAAATCACGTGGCAAATATCGAATGGACCCTACAGCCGCGTTAGCCGTTTGCTTGAAAATGGAATTGCCCCAAACGTGACCCTTTGATTCCAGTGTTCCGTCGAGTTAATCATTCAATCCGGACGACCGATGTAGTTATGGTAGGTGTTTTCTGACAAGCGTTAAAACTATTGATCCTCTGAAATCACGTGGCAAATATCGAATGGACCCTACAGCCGCGTTAGCCGTTTGCTTGAAAATGGAATTGCCCCAAACGTGACCCTTTGATTCCAGTGTTCCGTCGAGTTAATCATTCAATCCGGACGACCGATGTAGTTATGGTAGGTGTTTTCTGACAAGCGTTAAAACTATTGATCCTCTGAAATCACGTGGCAAATATCGAATGGACCCTACAGCCGCGTTAGCCGTTTGCTTGAAAATGGAATTGCCCCAAACGTGACCCTTTGATTCCAGTGTTCCGTCGAGTTAATCATTCAATCTGGACGACCGATGTAGTTATGGTAGGTGTTTTCTGACAAGCGTTAAAACTATTGATCCTCTGAAATCACGTGGCAAATATCGAATGGACCCTACAGCCGCGTTAGCCGTTTGCTTGAAAATGGAATTGCCCCAAACGTGACCCTTTGATTCCAGTGTTCCGTCGAGTTAATCATTCAATCCGGACGACCGATGTAGTTATGGTAGGTGTTTTCTGACAAGCGTTAAAACTATTGATCCTCTGAAATCACGTGGCAAATATCGAATGGACCCTACAGCCGCGTTAGCCGTTTGATTGAAAATGGAATTGCCCCAAACGTGACCCTTTGATTCCAGTGTTCCGTCGAGTTAATCATTCAATCCGGACGACCGATGTAGTTATGGTAGGTGTTTTCTGACAAGCGTTAAAACTATTGATCCTCTGAAATCACGTGGCAAATATCGAATGGACCCTACAGCCGCGTTAGCCGTTTGATTGAAAATGGAATTGCCCCAAACGTGACCCTTTGATTCCAGTGTTCCGTCGAGTTAATCATTCAATCCGGACGACCGATGTAGTTATGGTAGGTGTTTTCTGACAAGCGTTAAAACTATTGATCCTCTGAAATCACGTGGCAAATATCGAATGGACCCTACAGCCGCGTTAGCCGTTTGATTGAAAATGGAATTGCCCCAAACGTGACCCTTTGATTCCAGTGTTCCGTCGAGTTAATCATTCAATCCGGACGACCGATGTAGTTATGGTAGGTGTTTTCTGACAAGCGTTAAAACTATTGATCCTCTGAAATCACGTGGCAAATATCGAATGGACCCTACAGCCGCGTTAGCCGTTTGATTGAAAATGGAATTGCCCCAAACGTGACCCTTTGATTCCAGTGTTCCGTCGAGTTAATCATTCAATCCGGACGACCGATGTAGTTATGGTAGGTGTTTTCTGACAAGCGTTAAAACTATTGATCCTCTGAAATCACGTGGCAAATATCGAATGGACCCTACAGCCGCGTTAGCCGTTTGATTGAAAATGGAATTGCCCCAAACGTGACCCTTTGATTCCAGTGTTCCGTCGAGTTAATCATTCAATCCGGACGACCGATGTAGTTATGGTAGGTGTTTTCTGACAAGCGTTAAAACTATTGATCCTCTGAAATCACGTGGCAAATATCGAATGGACCCTACAGCCGCGTTAGCCGTTTGATTGAAAATGGAATTGCCCCAAACGTGACCCTTTGATTCCAGTGTTCCGTCGAGTTAATCATTCAATCCGGACGACCGATGTAGTTATGGTAGGTGTTTTCTGACAAGCGTCAAAACTATTGATCCTCTGAAATCACGTGGCAAATATCGAATGGACCCTACAGCCGCGTTAGCCGTTTGATTGAAAATGGAATTGCCCCAAACGTGACCCTTTGATTCCAGTGTTCCGTCGAGTTAATCATTCAATCCGGACGACCGATGTAGTTATGGTAGGTGTTTTCTGACAAGCGTCAAAACTATTGATCCTCTGAAATCACGTGGCAAATATCGAATGGACCCTACAGCCGCGTTAGCCGTTTGATTGAAAATGGAATTGCCCCAAACGTGACCCTTTGATTCCAGTGTTCCGTCGAGTTAATCATTCAATCCGAGACGACCGATGTAGTTATGGTACGTGTTTTCTGACAAGCGTCAAAACTATTATTCCTCTGAAATCACGTGGCAAATATCGAATGGACCCTACAGCCGCGTTAGCCGTTTGATTGAAAATGGAATTGCCCCGAACGTGACCCTTTGATTCCAGTGTTCCGTCGAGATAATCATTCAATCCGGACGACCGATGTAGTTATGGTAGGTGTTTTCTGACAAGCGTTAAAACTATTGATCCTCTGAAATCACGTGGCAAATATCGAATGGACCCTACAGCCGCGTTAGCCGTTTGATTGAAAATGGAATTGCCCCAAACGTGACCCTTTGATTCCAGTGTTCCGTCGAGTTAATCATTCAATCCGGACGACCGATGTAGTTATGGTAGGTGTTTTCTGACAAGCGTTAAAACTATTGATCCTCTGAAATCACGTGGCAAATATCGAATGGACCCTACAGCCGCGTTAGCCGTTTGATTGAAAATGGAATTGCCCCAAACGTGACCCTTTGATTCCAGTGTTCCGTCGAGTTAATCATTCAATCCGGACGACCGATGTAGTTATGGTAGGTGTTTTCTGACAAGCGTTAAAACTATTGATCCTCTGAAATCACGTGGCAAATATCGAATGGACCCTACAGCCGCGTTAGCCGTTTGATTGAAAATGGAATTGCCCCAAACGTGACCCTTTGATTCCAGTGTTCCGTCGAGTTAATCATTCAATCCGGACGACCGATGTAGTTATGGTAGGTGTTTTCTGACAAGCGTTAAAACTATTGATCCTCTGAAATCACGTGGCAAATATCGAATGGACCCTACAGCCGCGTTAGCCGTTTGATTGAAAATGGAATTGCCCCAAACGTGACCCTTTGATTCCAGTGTTCCGTCGAGTTAATCATTCAATCCGGACGACCGATGTAGTTATGGTAGGTGTTTTCTGACAAGCGTTAAAACTATTGATCCTCTGAAATCACGTGGCAAATATCGAATGGACCCTACAGCCGCGTTAGCCGTTTGATTGAAAATGGAATTGCCCCAAACGTGACCCTTTGATTCCAGTGTTCCGTCGAGTTAATCATTCAATCCGGACGACCGATGTAGTTATGGTAGGTGTTTTCTGACAAGCGTTAAAACTATTGATCCTCTGAAATCACGTGGCAAATATCGAATGGACCCTACAGCCGCGTTAGCCGTTTGATTGAAAATGGAATTGCCCCAAACGTGACCCTTTGATTCCAGTGTTCCGTCGAGTTAATCATTCAATCCGGACGACCGATGTAGTTATGGTAGGTGTTTTCTGACAAGCGTTAAAACTATTGATCCTCTGAAATCACGTGGCAAATATCGAATGGACCCTACAGCCGCGTTAGCCGTTTGATTGAAAATGGAATTGCCCCAAACGTGACCCTTTGATTCCAGTGTTCCGTCGAGTTAATCATTCAATCCGGACGACCGATGTAGTTATGGTAGGTGTTTTCTGACAAGCGTCAAAACTATTGATCCTCTGAAATCACGTGGCAAATATCGAATGGACCCTACAGCCGCGTTAGCCGTTTGATTGAAAATGGAATTGCCCCAAACGTGACCCTTTGATTCCAGTGTTCCGTCGAGTTAATCATCCAATCCGGACGACCGATGTAGTTATGGTAGGTGTTTTCTGACAAGCGTTAAAACTATTGATCCTCTGAAATCACGTGGCAAATATCGAATGGACCCTACAGCCGCGTTAGCCGTTTGATTGAAATGGAATTGCCCCAAACGTGACCCTTTGATTCCAGTGGTCCGTCGAGTTAATCATCCAATCTGGACGAGGGATGTAGTTATGGTTGGGGTTTTGTGACACGCTTCAAAGCTATTGATCCTGTGAAATCACGTGGCCAAATATCGAATGGACCCTACAGCCGCCTTAGCCGTTTGATTGAAATGGAATTGCCCACAAACGTGACCATTTGATTCCAATGGTCTGTCAAGTTAATCATCCAATCTGGACGAGGGACGTAGTTATGGTAGGTGTTTTCTGACAAGCGTTAAAAGCTATTGATCCTGTGAAATCACGTGGCAAATATCGAATGGACCCTACAGCCGCGTTAGCCGTTTGATTGAAAATGGAATTGCCCCAAACGTGACCCTTTGATTCCAGTGTTCCGTCGAGTTAATCATTCAATCCGGACGACCGATGTAGTTATGGTAGGTGTTTTCTGACAAGCGTTAAAACTATTGATCCTCTGAAATCACGTGGCAAATATCGAATGGACCCTACAGCCGCGTTAGCCGTTTGATTGAAAATGGAATTGCCCCAAACGTGACCCTTTGATTCCAGTGTTCCGTCGAGTTAATCATTCAATCCGGACGACCGATGTAGTTATGGTAGGTGTTTTCTGACAAGCGTTAAAACTATTGATCCTCTGAAATCACGTGGCAAATATCGAATGGACCCTACAGCCGCGTTAGCCGTTTGATTGAAAATGGAATTGCCCCAAACGTGACCCTTTGATTCCAGTGTTCCGTCGAGTTAATCATTCAATCCGGACGACCGATGTAGTTATGGTAGGTGTTTTCTGACAAGCGTTAAAACTATTGATCCTCTGAAATCACGTGGCAAATATCGAATGGACCCTACAGCCGCGTTAGCCGTTTGATTGAAAATGGAATTGCCCCAAACGTGACCCTTTGATTCCAGTGTTCCGTCGAGTTAATCATTCAATCCGGACGACCGATGTAGTTATGGTAGGTGTTTTCTGACAAGCGTTAAAACTATTGATCCTCTGAAATCACGTGGCAAATATCGAATGGACCCTACAGCCGCGTTAGCCGTTTGATTGAAAATGGAATTGCCCCAAACGTGACCCTTTGATTCCAGTGTTCCGTCGAGTTAATCATTCAATCCGGACGACCGATGTAGTTATGGTAGGTGTTTTCTGACAAGCGTTAAAACTATTGATCCTCTGAAATCACGTGGCAAATATCGAATGGACCCTACAGCCGCGTTAGCCGTTTGATTGAAAATGGAATTGCCCCAAACGTGACCCTTTGATTCCAGTGTTCCGTCGAGTTAATCATTCAATCCGGACGACCGATGTAGTTATGGTAGGTGTTTTCTGACAAGCGTCAAAACTATTGATCCTCTGAAATCACGTGGCAAATATCGAATGGACCCTACAGCCGCGTTAGCCGTTTGATTGAAAATGGAATTGCCCCAAACGTGACCCTTTGATTCCAGTGTTCCGTCGAGTTAATCATTCAATCCGGACGACCGATGTAGTTATGGTAGGTGTTTTCTGACAAGCGTCAAAACTATTGATCCTCTGAAATCACGTGGCAAATATCGAATGGACCCTACAGCCGCGTTAGCCGTTTGATTGAAAATGGAATTGCCCCAAACGTGACCCTTTGATTCCAGTGTTCCGTCGAGTTAATCATCCAATCTGAACGACGGATGTAGTTATGGTAGGTGTTTTCTGACAAGCGTCAAAACGTATTGATCCTCTGAAATGCAATCAATTGTCAACTGTTCTATATTAGAAACCCTGGTCTTAAAAATAACAGAATGCACAACAACCTGGAGTAGTGGCCCTAAAAAGGGCCATGTATCATCGTTCTCAGAGGACCAGCATTAATCCTTAGACTGTGCCGATTCCACTTAAGCACGCTCACCACGGATGCGGCGAGCAAGCTGGATATCCTTTGGCATAATTGTCACACGCTTGGCGTGGATTGCGCACAAGTTGGTGTCCTCAAAGAGACCGACGAGGTAGGCCTCGCTTGCTTCCTGGAGGGCTGAAACGGCGGAGCTCTGGAAACGCAGATCAGTCTTGAAGTCCTGGGCGATTTCACGAACGAGACGCTGGAAGGGCATCTTGCGGATCAAAAGCTCGGTACTCTTTTGGTAGCGACGGATCTCACGGAGAGCAACGGTTCCTGGCCTGTAACGATGAGGCTTCTTCACACCACCAGTAGCCGGAGCGCTCTTACGAGCAGCCTTGGTTGCCAGTTGTTTGCGGGGTGCCTTACCACCTGTACTCTTACGAGCAGTTTGTTTAGTGCGGGCCATAACGAAGTGCGACTGAGACGATGCTTAAAGGTAAAAGCGAAAAATGGTATATATATAGGGTGACGCTGATTCGTTTTCGCGTTGTTGACCAATAAATCTGTGATGATGGGAAATGGACCAATCACATCACGCGGCCGTGTATAAACAATTGCGCGGTAAACGAATTTAAAAAACAGCCCAATTGATTGGTACGCTGTAAAAAACTTAGTATCAATTAAATACAAGCAGCTGAAAAGGCAAACCTTATTGTGGGTCACGCCAAAATTATACATTAAAATTCCCACGTTCATCCGTGGCGCAGTATACCCGTGCTAAAGTCAAGACAATTCTAGCGCATTCGTTTTCCAAGCACACCAAACTTTTAATCTGCGTATTGTCATGGCTAGTTAGATTGATTGCCCTTTTTTGATCCCGTGCTGCTTCGACCCTTGCAGCTGGCGCATAATGCCACCTAATTTGTTCTTCGTGGCCTCTATAAAGCTAATATTATAATTAATATTTACCGAAGACGACATTCATATTATCATTAGAATAACGCCCCTGCAGTTTCATTTTGTAACCCGGCGGCCCTGTTAATTTGGTTTTACCCCCCTATTACACAATCCCGATTAGGAAAGCCCATCACATTGAACGAAAATTTGGCCATTCTTTGAACCGATAGATGATGACTTGGCTTAAGCTCTAGCCAAAAAAAAAATTTGTCCATGCCTGGATAATTCCCCTTATTGTATATTATTCTCCAGTAATTTTAACCCTTCATAGACTTTTTAAAATAATCTCGTTTTCTAGTGGTCTGCCTATTCTCTCCATTCAAGAAATCATCGTTCAACACCATCAATAATAGTTCACTAATTGCTGCTCGTATTTTAAGTGACCCCTCCCATCCCCTCTATCCCAGTTTATCTGATTGAAATCTCTTCGACCAATGCGTAGACTATACCGTTCAATACCGACGGTCATTCCTTATTTGTCCCGATTTTTAGTATCACCAGAGCAGGTGAAACAGGAACCCCAAGAAAATTGTTATACTGCCTCTTTTAACTGCTGAAAGTTTTGGTCCTCGTGACGTCAATAAAGCCGCTACAATTATTATTATGACAACTAAGATATGATTTACCATCGACCAATGAGTCCTATAGCTCCCATTACTTTTTCCCTGAGAGCCGATTTTGACACTCCTGAAATCTCTTCACCCTATAATTTTGTCTCGAGCTAAAATCGCAATACCTCGGCGTTATTTATAACAGTCGGTTATCATGTGGGTGTCGTCGTCTCTGCTTTTTAGTTCGCCGGTTCAAGAGAATTGGTTTAAGTAAGCTCTAGCCGTATATAAAACGAGGACCCCCCCCCAAACGCCCGTTAACCAAACGACTTCCATAAAAATACTAAGGGTTGAAACTGAAAAAAACGTTTTCCGTGAGAGCAGATGTTGACGCTAATTCGCATGGATGACCCGTCGTTGAATTTGGGTTTACCCCCTATTACACAATCCCGATTGGGAAAGCCCATCACGTTTTCTAGTCTACCTATTCTATCTATTCAAGAAATCATTGTTCAACGCCACTTGAAGTTGTTCACATAGCGCTGCTCGTATATTCAATTACATCCAATCTCTACTATTAATGCGCGGGTTATACCGTTCAATACCCACAAGAACGGCGGTATATGGCAATCCGGTAATTCATTATGTAACGGTCAAGCGGCAATTAAAATGCAAGCATTATCCAATTATTATATTAACAGCCAGCCCCGTTTTAAGCTCTAACCGTATAAAGCTTGTCTAATTGCCCTTATTGCATAATATTGCAACGCGTAGTACAGTAAACATATTCGATTTCCTCTACCGGAAATCTCATACGGGCAACAATCGCAAGTGAGTGGCCCTAAAGAGGGCCGTAGTCACGTTCACATTCGCTACCTGGCACTCCAGGGCAATTTATGCCTTGGGCTTCTCAGTCTTCTTGGGCAGAAGAACCGCCTGGATATTCGGTAGAACACCACCCTGGGCGATTGTCACACCTCCGAGGAGCTTGTTCAACTCCTCATCGTTGCGGATGGCGAGTTGAAGATGGCGGGGGATGATGCGCGTCTTCTTGTTGTCGCGGGCTGCATTGCCAGCCAACTCGAGAACCTCAGCGGCGAGGTATTCGAGAACGGCAGCGAGGTACACGGGTGCACCGGCACCGACGCGTTCGGCGTAGTTGCCACGGCGCAGAAGGCGGTGAACACGACCCACTGGGAATTGAAGACCAGCGCGAGCAGACCTGGTCTTTGCCTTAGCTCGAGATTTTCCACCTTTACCGCGTCCGCTCATGATAAATTAGTTGTGAAGTGAACAGTGAGTTAGCTAGATATTTGCATCGCGTTCAGTATATATAGTTAGAATTTGGCGTGACAATGTCAACTATACTATTGGTTAATGACCGCCGAACATAAATACTCGATTTTTATTGGCTGAGTTTAACTTTTTCTGTGTTTTAATTGGATAAATTAACCTCGCGTGCAAATTGTTACCAATTTACAATCTGGATTAACTTTAAAGCCGAAAAGAATATTTATATTTACACCCTGAGCTATATATTATATGAGTTACATATTATGAATAGGATATCGGCATTATTAATGATAAATTACATCTGTGATTGAGACAGTGTTCTAGTTGGTTATAAAGGCACACAGATCAGCTTAATGAGTGCGATTTTTTTAAATTAAAAAAATGATATCTTTATAATTTTGCCCAGTTTTTACGTCACTAAACGAGATGCTAGTTTTGCAACCATTTCACCGTCAAGTATTTCCTACACCCCAGCTAGGGAATTATAATATTTTCGTACTCCCATGTTTCACGTATTTCCCCGTCTATCGATTTCAACACGTAGCCGATCCTTAAAACGGTTAACAAACTAGACGACACCGCGAACAAAGGACGACTAAGACGTTACATGAAGGCTGAGTCTGATACACAATCGCTGTGATATCAATAATCTCCGTCTCCCTCGCCGAACATGGCAAATTCGTTGTACAAACGCTTTTCGACTTGTTACGAGGTCAACGGTTAAGGGCACCGTCAGCCCTGTTTAGATCAACAGGGACAGAGGTGGAGCTTCGCAAATATTGATTAAACGACTGCCGCTGATTTATATATCGCAATGGACTGAAACTAGCATGCCTAAAGCGGCGAAATTATTAACCGAAGAAGCTGCTATTTTATGGGCTAATGTCTGTAACAAGTTCGTAATTACCGCAAACTATTCACAAAATAAATTAACCACCCAACCACAACAACGATTTTCACGCATCAAACACTAATCTGCATAACAGCAACGACCCCAGCAACTAGCCTGTCAGTGGAATGTTGATTTGGGTCGATGTGACGCTTAGATCAGCGTAGTAAAGACAGCGGACCCCCCCAGCTTCGCCATTATGTTTCTCGGCTTGGGAAGTGGTGTCGCAACGTCGGAACGTCCACGCTCGTCACTAACTTTGACATTTTCCCGTAAAAAATGGTGTCAACTGGTACTGGCTTTATTGGGATGAAAATGAAAAAAATTAGCAGGAAAGGCGAATAATATTATTGGTTGTTGCGGGAATCGTTGGGAAAGGAGAATCTCAGGTCTAGCCGTTGTATACGCCCTCCCCCGCTCGTCACCAACTTTGACATCTCGTGGACATTTTTCCGTCGAAAATGGTGCCAACTTATCATAACGACAATGATCACTAGCAACTTAAATCAGCTTCAATTGAGATAGCACCCGACTCCATGGTAAGCAATGCAGTTAGAAGAAACTATAAAAGCGGTTTAAGCAAGCGTAATCGGTGAAGTCGCGGTTTAATCGGTTGAATCCAATATGGCCTTGACAGCGGTGGTCGGAACGGAGTCCACGTTAATACAACCGATTAATAATGAAGGTACTGGCTTTATTGGGGTTACGAGGACCAAACGAAAATGAAAAAAAGGTTTACAGTGTAAACTTTACACGAATAATATTATTTAAAGCAGAGGGCAGACAATTTTATTATTAGTATTCGTCTTCCCGCTCACCCACGCCGCGCTCAGGTTGACAGCGCGGATATTACAAATGGAAAACCATCAGTCATTTTATTTATTTATAGCAGAGGGTAATCAATTTATGAATGATAAATAATATATTGCAACTGTCCACTGCGTTGACGAACGAAATGCATCTCCCCCGCTTAGCTCCATCGTTTTGCCTAGAGTTCAATAGCAAAATTAATCGAAATGTACATCTCAATCCAAGTTCGGTGAACTTCGAAGCAGAGCCGACGACATCCGCTGCAGGACCTTTTCTTGTGAACAACCGACGCTCTCTAACAAAGACACCGTCCTCCAACGCCACTTTACTAATTCAAAACTCATCCCTGATAGTAAATTCGACGACTTCCCCCACCCTATATTCAAGTTTATCGAAATCTTAATCTCTTCGACCAATGCGTAGGCTGTACCGTTCAATATCCACAAGAACGGCGGGACATCGGCCAAATTCGGTCATTCCCTATTTGTCCAGATTTATAGTTTCACTACAGCAGGTGAAGCGGGAACTAAAAGACGATTTCCGTGTTTTTTTCCTTTTAATGTTGGTCCCCGTGACCCTGGCGAACCGTCCAAACACCGTCGAATCGCGACATCCATGAAGCCGGTTCATCTTCTGGCAGAAACTAGTTACTACAAAGAAGAAGAAGACAAAACAAATGCCTTCAACAATGACAGTTTTATTGTATTCAACAAATCAGATAGGAATAGCGAAGATAGATGATGCTGGGAGCTGTGTATATGAATTGGAGGACAAAGTAAAGCGAACAGGTATTGGTTTACACGAGCACACAAAGACGCACGCACGTATTCGCCAACACACTCAGAAGAACGACTACCGCTGACAGATTGGGCTTTGTCGGTGGGAACGGATATGGATAAACGTGCCAATAAGCCATAACTAATTGAAGCCGCATTGAAGTCGAAAGCCCATTTCTGCACACTGCTAGGCGTACACAAGACACGCACCACCCCCGGACACCCCAAGGAAACGGCCAAGTGGAAAGGACCAATAGGACGCGCCTCGACTTTCTTCCGTAACAACCACCCCCACGATTGGGACTGTCACCTAGGTCGCAGCCTCCTTGCATACCGCTCCACCATCCATTCATCCACCGGATTCGACCCCTTCAAAAGGGTTACAGGCGGCGAAATGAAAATCCCAGCCGACATGTATAACATGACCCCCGCCCTCGACTTTCTTAATAATAATAATAATAATGGTATTCACTATGCAAGCAGTGGATCCAAGTGAACTACGAGGTCACGCAGGAATGCGAATTGGTCTCCGAAATGAATCAAACATTATCTACTTTTACGGTCGATGTAATGACGAATCGGAAGAACCGGCACGCGAGCCGGGCATTTGGCCTCCGCCTCCAACAATAGAACAACGTCAACCAGTCAACAGTCCTTTCACACCAGTTCAACGACGTCGTCATCCCGTTAAGGATGGCCCGCGGAATTCAGGGGCCCAAATCATTCAACGTGGATCCTCCAAATCCGGCAAAGCCAAACGAGGAGCCCGCTCTGGTGTTTCCGTCAAAGTTGGTGGCGACTACGACAGACAAAACCCGAATATATCAAGTGCTTCTCAACCTGTTGGCGGGAAAAAATACAAAGCTGTGGGCGTGGATAAGGATCTTGTAGAGGTTTTAGAACGGGATATTTTACTGCGCAATCCAGCTGTTCGATGGGACGATATTGCTGAACTGGACGAAGCAAAGCGATTACTCAATGAGGCCGTTGTTCTCCCAATGGTGCTGCTAAATTATTTCTCATGTTTGTGCCCCCGGGTACGGCGAAAACACTGTTGGCCAAAGCAGTTGCAACGGAATGCGGCACCACCTTCTTCAACGTCTCAAGTATCGATTTACTAGACAAAACGTGCTTGTTTTTCCCAACAAATCGCTTCGTGCCTGTTGTCTACTTTCTAAATACACTTTGTTGCAAACACAGAAAGAGTAGGCAGACGTTTTTGGCGTTTTCTGGCTTTCAATAAGCGTGTCCGTCGGCGAACCTCGATTGCATCAGGATAACGCAGATAGCCAAGGGGCAGGTTCCCATACTGGCGACTGACGGGGTTCATTCGAAGGCCGTAGTGAACTTTCTCATATGCGTCTCGCGGGGCACGGATACGAATGCGGGAATCTCAATGGGCTCGGAGTTTATCCGGTTCCTAGGTTCCCTGTTTGCTTTGTCGAAAATTACCATCTTTGTCTTGAAGTTCAACGTGGAAGCCTCCCTCTTGAGGTAGTCCAGTCCCAGGATTATGTCGACGTTAAGACCTGGTGTCACCACAAAGTCCCACTTGTACAGCCCTCCTTCGTGAGCGAAACTGATCGTGGCTACTTCGGAACTCTTGTATGAGGGCCCTATAAACCCCTTGCAGACTAATACGTCGAGCCTGTCGGTCGTTGGTCAGTGCAGCTACTGCCGTGGAGCATAGGGAGAGGCTGGACCCCGAGTCTACGAGCCCGCCACCATGGCCCTTTCGCTGGAACAGCACCTAGTTCGCGTAAGGGCTCACGCTGGGTTGTATAACCCCGGCGAGCAACATTTCGTTTACCTGGCGCTTGAATTCCCCTTGGAGGGTGTAGGCTATCGATCGGTACGTGTGGCGGAACGGTTCCCCGGTGGTGGGGATATCGAACCGAAACTCGTGGGCTCGCCCCAGTTCGGCCGTAGAGCGGACAAAAGTGTCCCTATATTCGTCCACGATTGTTTGGACCTCCTCAGGGGCCCGGGTATTTCGACAGGTTCAGGGTTTGCCCGGTTCCTAGGCCTATTCTTCCCCTGGCAGAAATTAGTTGCACCAAAGAAGTAGACGCTGCCCGTTATCCGACAACTACCATCACAATAACAAAAGAAGACAAACATTACACCTTCAAAACATGTTGAATTATTGAATTCAACAAAATAGATACGAATAGCGATGATATAATATATATTTATCATTCATATTGAATGTGATGCAGCACTGTTGTTTTCAGTTAATTTGGACTCTGCTTTATTTTACACGATTAAGCCTCGTTATTACTTTGTTATTTAATATTATCATTGGTTCAGTGTCGATAGGAATACTGAATGTGTGCAATTGAGGGATTTTGTAATAATTTGAAGCTCTTGTTTTATTGTTAACTTTCGTTGAATGCGCGGTTTCGCGTGCAATTGTTTCTGTCCGCGACATGCAATATGTTATATTGTATTGACATATTCATGAACGGCCTAAATGTATCAGTGAAGTCGCGCGATTCATGGAAACGATTTTTCGCATTTGTTTCTGGCGTGTGTTCTCAAACTTTCATGAACAGCCGAAACATTTGGGCTTCCTGACTGATGAGACGCCTAGGAGAAAGACGAAGAATCGGTAGAACTCTTGCTGCGCCGATTTATCAGCAAACCTCGATTCTATCGACGCTTATAGACGACCATGATGCATATTGCACGTCGCAGCCCTGCAAAAATGCTATCTCGGCGGGTCTCCACACTTGTAAAGTGGTGGCCGCTTTGGGGACTTCCGACACATTCGATGTGGTTTCTGTCGAAAAAGAACGTCAGATGAGAGATACCCAGACAGTGTGGTTGCAGCTATTTGGGTCAATGATTCACGGTACAAACTGAAGAACTCCGTGGCGTCCATATTCCCACTGATGTCTACCAAAGGTGAGCCATTGTCTGACAGCATTTTTCTTGTTTTTTATGTGAAGTTTCTAACTTTTGGTTTTGAATAGATGAGTTATCGCGCTTCGATGTCATTCGACAAACAGGAAGAGACGAAGGATTCGTTGATTACTGACGTGAGCTTGAGTGATTGTGAATTGGTTGACAAAGTAGCGAACATGGTTTACGCACCTTGACCACGCACGCCCAACCACCTTTCCTCGGTTCCGTTGACAGATTTGGTCGTTTGTGAGCTGGTTGGATGATGGGTAGTGTTGCTTGTATATAGGGAAATTGTTCCGAGGCCACGAGAATCGAAATTTCGGGGACTCACGGGGAGGTATTATTATGAATGCACAGCGGATAGCTAGCTAAACGCCGAAGTTCTCCCTCGTCAGAAGCAGACTGACAAGGGTTGAAGATGCGATCCCGCCGCTGTCACCCATGGGCATGGGTTTAAAGCTGTCGTGAATTATGAAATCTCTCGCTTGCTTTCCCCAATTGAGGAGAAAGGATGGCATCGACGAGAACACTTCAGGCCCGGGGACTGCCGTCTAGCCTTTGCAGAATCTGCCTCGTATGTCTGTTGGTTTTTGCCAACGGACGAAAATGTACCCCCTTTTCCAGCGACTGCCTCGGTCGTTGTGGGTGCCTGCTGATGACTTTCGGTGGCCAAGAAGAAGATCCTTCCGTCTCAAATGTGTTTCGACACACCCTAGTGTGTGGTTTTATTTCCTGTTTGTCACGACAACGAGGTTGCACGCGCGCACACACCAGCAGCTTCCATGGGTTATGGCGCAAGAGACGCCCTCACTGAACCCCAAACGAAGTCTCGTAAGATGGACTACCACGGGCAGTGCGTTAACAAACTTGTAAGGAATAGCCTGAAATGATAATACTCAGACATTCATGACGAGGGAAGTAATCGATATTTTACAGACCCTTTGGAATAAGAACACGACAGGGTCTCGTTAGGGGGATGGCATAGGTGCCGATTTGCACGGCGAAGGACGTCTCCCTCTTGTCACCATCGCCATGCGAAATCTGACAAACCACTGTAAACAGGTTGAATGCATCTTCATCAAAGTGCAGGCCCCGAGCCTTCTGCTTCCGAGAAACGACAACGGTGATGTCGTGGGAAGACTGCTCAAACGGCCCTATGTTGGCCAAACCAGCACCAGGTTCAACCATAAACGAGGAGTAGCTCTTTAATACAAATCCGACAACGTGGGATTGAGCCAATGTCTCCGAAGGGAATATAACGTCTGTAAATATTAATAAAAAACGTCTGAACTACGATAATACATCTATGGCATAGATTATATTGCACTCACCGTAGTTGGATGGGCCCTTGGAATTAACAAGACGGCCAATTGGGAGAGAAGTGGTTCCCTCGTTTACCCAGGCAACGTCAGGTTCCAAAACAATTTGTGGGAGCTGGGTGTTCTGTATCGGGGTGTCTAAGAGAGGCCCAAAAAATAATAATGGATCGCAAATAATTACATGACGATGTTAGCCGCCCTTCTTTGCCCAGTTCACGGCGTCTTTTGGACGCAAGTTTCTCGAGACGCCTCTGTCGCTGCTGCCTCTGTCGCTGCTGGCGGTTACCGTCTGGCATTCTCGGTACCTCCCCATCGGCACCCGTTTTGGCTGGTTTCTGACCTTCAAGAAGCGTCTGCGTCGGCGAACGTCACTTGCATTAGGGTAACGCAGATAGCCAAAGGGGGGCAGGTTCTCATACTGGCGAGTGGCGGGGTTCATTCGAGGCCCGTAGCAAACTTTCTCCCCTCGGAAGCGCGGGGCTCGGATACATTTTGCGTTATCCTGATGCAATCGAGGTTCGCCGACGGACACGCTTATTGAAAGCCAGAAAACGCCAAAAACGTCTGCCTACTCTTTCTGTGTTTGCAACAAAGTGTATTTAGAAAGTAGACAACAGGCACGAAGCGATTTGTTGGGAAAAACAAGCACGTTTTGTCTAGTAAATCGATACTTGAGACGTTGTAGAAGGTGGTGCCGCATTCCGTTGCAACTGCTTTGGCCAACCGTGTTTTCCCCGTACCCGGGGGCCCAACCCGTACAATAGCAATACAAAACCCCGCGTCGTTGTTGTGAGTCTGCGTTCTTTTGACTATCGTCGGGTGTTTGCAAGTCTCCTTACAAGCTAAAGGCGTCAACAGTATTTGTGAGAAGGAAATTGAGATTTGCTTTAATCAATAATTAGTCAAAGAAATCTCCGCGCCGGGAATTGTGTGCCTTTCCGACCTTGAAGAGCTTCAGAGCTGGGCTGACATGTGTGGGCTTGCAATCCGGTAACGTTGACGGGGACGTTATTTAACCAGCCATACTTCCTCGCTTGGCAACTGTGATGGATAACACATGTGGGGCTCATGTTCGCCGGAGAGACGACGCCTGTAAACGACTCTATCCTGTTGACTGATCCTCACTGAGGCACACGAAAAGTCCCTAGTTTTCTCGTGAAAACTCAAGGTTCCGGAATATTTCGTCGCTGCATTAGTTAGGTCGTTCATGTGCAATAAATGTCTAACAGCCATGAAGGCATCCAGCGCCTTTGACAATCGGTCTCTCTCTTGATCGATGTATATCCCCTACACTCCCATAATGTGGTTTAATGCGCGTGTGGTCTCAAAAAACAAAGTAAAAGTATATCGCGCTGCCGACTTACGTGTAAAAAGTCGTAGGTTTCAACACGGTCACGGTTTTTACATGTCGTTGAGTCGGATTCTACAGCAAGAAGAAGAAGAGTAACGTTGTGGTCTTCAATGTCGGTTCCATATGTTTGACGGCTTGCAATTCGCTGAGTGAATACAGACGCACGTCGCTACCCCCGGCATGTTTTGGAGACCTGTCCTGAGAATCGAAATCAGAGTCTCTCACAGTCTCTACACCGTCGGGCCTAGCAGTGCAAATGAGCCACGCGAACAAATAATCACTCATACGCCAGTTGAAGTGGGGCAAGCCACTCACTAATATTAGTCGACCTCGACGACCTCTGGGGTTTATCAACAGGCACCGGGGGACAGAAGGGTCTGCAGTTGTCGTCATCTTCCGCCGAATAGACCGCATTCGCGGGTGGGAGGCCCATCGGGGGAGGCGCATCGGCAGCCGTGGCGGATGGAGTGGGACTTCGTCGGATGGTATTTTTCGACTTGAACACTCGTTGATAGGCGACCATGTCGCAGATGAATTGCAAGGACTCCTCCCCATCGGAAGGGACCTCGGCGGCAGTCGGCTCCGACTCGTCCTGGCAAACAAAAACGTGGCTTTGACACACACACACACAAGATTGTCATCTGCTCGTTACAGACAAGACTGGGTTGTGGGGGGGGGCGGCAGTTCACAATCGCTAACACGCACGACGCGCCAATAACATCCGCCAGCATCACTATCACGCACTGTGCCCAGGAAAAACAAAACACTCAGTCGACTGGCGTTCGCTCCAATCTCTTTCGTTTTGTTTGCACACTATGTCCTCTTTTGCATAATTTCGCTTCCTCGGTTTTATTTTTAACAGTCGGTTATCATGGAGTGATCATGTGGATGTCGTCTTTGGTAAATGCCGTCGCCTTTGCTTTCTAGTTCACCGGTTCAGGAGGCTTGAAATTACCCGACGATAGTCAAAAGGACGCAGACTCACCAAAACGACCCGGGGTTTCGTTTTCGTATTGTCTGGGTGCACAAAGAAGGTCTTGCGTCTGGACGGCAGGTGTAGGGTTTGGAGGTGATGGGTCCGGTGATGTCCCATTCGATGAACTCGTTGGGCTATCTTGGCTCCATAGAGCAGATAGGGACCTTTTTGCTTCGCGTTTTGGTCGCCTGGCACCTGGGGCATTCTCTGACGTAATCCTTTGTATCCAGGAGGAATCCGGGCCAAATCGAAATTTCGGGGACTCCCGGGGAGGTATTATTATGAATGCACAGCGGATAGCTAGCTCGACGCCAATGTGACGCTGTTCCTGCCGCCCAGACGCAAGACCTACATTTTTCGCCCCCACAAAAGCACTACGAAACCCCGCGTCGTTGTTGTGAGTCTGCGTTCTTTTGACTATCGTCGGGTGTTTGCAAGTCTCCTGAACCGCTCAGCCCCTCGCCAGAGTTTGCGTCGCCGGAGGCCGTGAAATCCTTCGTTCAATTCGCGACGACCCCCACCACTGCTGCTGCCAGGGGCACTTGGCGTCAGTAACCGATCGTGGAAACGTTAATGCATAGGGTGTTGTGATGACATACGAGCATTCAGTTGTCGTCAATTTATTTGCAGGTAATTGTTGTTCACTGCCCAGGGCAAGTGCACAGAATTCCTCGAGTTTTTTCAGATAAAAACGTGCCCGCGAGGGGACCACTCGCCCAGTCTTCAAGTCGCGTCCAAATGTTTAATAATTCTCTATCCACAATTGCCTGAAATTCAGGCGAACGCGTCACGTTTTAGGAGATTGACTTAATAAGAGGATTTAAATTAATTTGATTCTTCATCCAACCGTCTATTTTATAAGCAAGAACACACCCGTGAGTTGAGTGCACAAATTGCACGTGGTTTTCAATTCGCAATGGGCGAAATTATCGATCGGTTTTGACTGCCTCGAGTAAAATCGATAGTTTCCCCGAAACCTGCGGGGTAGCTTAACCAATTTATCCGATTAAAATGCAAATAATCCGAAAATTGCGTTTAGATAATTAATTAGTCGAAACCTGGATATATACTAGATCTCGATGACTGGATTTGCAAATGGTAACCAAAAAGCACCGCGTATCGGGTATTACTGACAATTACCTCTAGCTTTATTCAAATGATTCTTGTACAGATTTTGGGTGCCCCTCTTTTATATATCATTGCATTATTATATCCCACAAAGCATCCGTCGTCCTCATGTTTCGCGTTGTTCACTGCTACTGAAAACTGCATTGGCGGACTTAATTTTCCGCTAGAATTATCGCGATGCCGCCATTTTAACGACGCAATATTGACCGACAGATTTGGCGTACACCGAATAGCTTTAAGCGGTATCAAAACGCTTGTTTAGGTAATATTCATAACCTGACGATTTTAAACAAATATTCAAATCAGATTACACCCTTTTGAATGTACATAGCAGTGGGTACATAAAAGAATCCAATAACACAAAAGACTGGGGAGGGTCGATTAAATGCTGGAACAGCCCTCGTCATCTGTTCCTATTCAAGCAGAGAAAACATGTCCGAGACTTCACGTCCATATTCGCCGGCTTTGGTTACAACATCTTTGGAATCCAAAGCCGAACGGATGGCCTCCAATGAGGCGATGCAGGCTCTACACTTGGCTTGTCTAAACGGGAAATAAAATCACAAAACCTGAGTCAAAATCGACTTGTTCCTTAGAGGTCGCAAAACGTGTTAATCTCAATCGAACAAACGACTGGTAACTACCGATCGACCAAGCCTGCTGTTAGCGGGGCCTAGGTGCAACACCAGGACATCCATCTATCACTCAATTATTAATAATAATTGTAAAGATAGAGGTCTACTTATTTTATGCCAGTAGACGGGGGATCTTACCGTTCCTCCTGACTAATGTCGACGCCGATGGCGTGTGCAGCGTTTATGGTCTGCCGGATTACAGTCGAAAAGTTCTTGAGAACTACGCAAACGCCTTGACATGCCAACTTCACATAGCTAGAAAACGAGAGATAGAACAGTTGTTTAGGAGTCACGCAATTTATTATAAAACTTTCTATTGGTTTGACAACATCTTCGGAAGCCAGAATTATTGAACTGTTCAGTCGGCTTCGTTATAAATTGGCGTCGCGAAGGGAACCAAGGATTTCACGACCTCCGGCGACGCACTGGCGAGGGGCTGAGCGGTGGGGGTGACCGAGTTGCTTCCGCCACTGCTGATGCTGCTGTTTACTCAGTAGGTCCTAGACTAGCCGACCCCATCGGGATTTAAGTTCAATACCGTATACGCTTCAAGAGGAGTTCAAACGTCTTGTGGCCGCGGAATAACTTGCCCGAAGCATTGGCAGTAGAATCGGTGAGCTGCCGTCGTGACCGAAGTGCCATGCGACGATCACGTTCTGTTATCTCCCTCTCCTGGGAAGTTTGGCGACGGACTCCTTATTTTGTACAACCACCGACGCAACGGAGTATCTTCTGGAAGCTCTTGTGGCTAATGAGCAAAAATGCATATTAATTGTTTGCAATGGTATCTGTTATTGTTCCTGCGTCATTAGATATTAATATTATAGGAAGTTGTATACGATGGGCAGACACTCTTATGATGGTCAGCGCAGTCAACCACCTCTTAAGAAATATCGAGAATATCAACACATGAGGCGGTTATACGCGAGGGGAACAACGACCCGCAATTTACCGACAAGGGGAGCGAATTGAACGCGTTGGCGTCGATTGGTTGATTTCGGTTGTGGAGAAGAGGATCGAAGTGGTAGAGACTGGAAGGGTAGATGGTGCCTGGCTGGATCTCACAGAGGGGGGGGGACACGCCGAATTTGCTCCGTTTGTGTTTTAAAGAAATCCGGCTTTGGCGTGGTTTTGTTGATTTCGGTTGTGGAGGGGAGAGATCAGAATAAGCCCCTGCATGAAGGGCCAACCTGTGTTTGTCAAGATTCGACTTCTGCGAAAACTTTGCATTGCGCTGTTTACATGCGAAGGGCTTCAAACCTTCATGGACGGTCGAAATGTGTTTCTTCAGATTCGAACGTCGAACTGTTCACGGAGGAAATCTTTGTTGGAGAGACTGCGCCAAAGAACAGAGTAAAAGACTTCGCTCTTCGTTGCTCGGGCAATCTCCAGTCGCATCGGTCGCTTCTCTGGTTCATTCATTCTAAAGAGAGCGATCAACAATCAACAGGAATCCCCTCACCTTGAAGCCATAAAGTCGACACACAATCGCTGAAGTTCGCTACAGTCCAGTATGAAGGCGAACAAGAAAAGCCGTTCAGCCGTGTCTTCTGTTACCTTGACCTCTCCAGTGTAAGCGTAGTCGAGTCCGAGGTCAACGATCCTATCGAGATACAACAATTAGTCAACCGAGAAACGTCAAGTCTACCTCCTCGGGAACCGCTTCCAGGACAACCGGAGGTGTCCGCCATCGATGACCGAGTGCTTCTCGATGTGCTCACAGAGAAGCGGCAATCGCGTGGCCAAAACCCCGCGATGTGCGTTGACCGTGAAGCCTCCATCGACCTATAGGAAGAAAACGAAGAAAAGGAAGATAGAGGATGACGCTGAGAAAACGGAGAAGCTACAGATAGGAGAATGCGGAGAAAAAGAAAGTATGTTAAGGAGAAGTGGATTAGAGATTAAACCGTTCACCCATTGACTCACCTGGATCTTGTGATGGTGGTGGCGGTCTTCTTCTTTGTTGTAACTAGTTTCTGCCAGAGGATGAACCGGCTTCATGGATGTCGCGATTCGACGGTGTTTGGACGGTTCGCCAGGGTCACGGGGACCAAAATTAAAAAAAACACGGAAATCGTCTTTTAGTTCCCGCTTCACCTGCTCTAGTGAAACTATAAATCGGGACATAAAGGGAATGACCGAATTTGGGCGATGCGCCGCCGTTCTTGTGGGTGTTGAACGGTACCGCCCACCCATTGCGCGTTTTCCAAACTCTGTATACTTTGAGGGTTTCATTTGCCTTTCTTGCGAATTTACCCCAGAGTAGACGGTGTACTGTCGTCGTCTTTTACGACAGTGAAAGGGAGGAGGAAAATGTAGAAAAATAATTAGAGATTAAACCGTTCACCCATTGACTCACCTCGATCTTGAGGTCGCAGTGGCGTCCGCTGTATCTGAGTGCATTGAGGTCGCTGTAAGGGACAAAAGATGTTGCAATTGGGACAGTTTGTGCAGCCGCCATGTCAAGTTGTTAAGTCGTGAATGTTTGGAACTACAAATTGGACGCATTAAATAGCGTTGGGGGTTTATGAGTTGTGTTCAGGTGAACAGTGTTCAGGTGCGCGCGAATTTGTTTGCTGTGCAATTGCGAATTTGATTAAATCGGTTTACGCATGAGTAAGACGGACCAATACTTGTTTAATTCGGTAAAGCAGCAATACTGAAAAATGCTCATAGATTAAATAGTTTGATGGGAGTTTTATGTCTGTTTGAATCTGAGTCCCAGTTTTACAGAATTAAAAAAAGACGTGATCAGTCTGCTTGGAATAATTTTAGCTTATTGAGGTGGTAGAAACTTCTTTCCTGCTTAACTTGAAAATTTAAAAAAAAAAGCCTTTCAAAGCTTATACGGGGAATTCGAATTGAATCGGTTTCTTTGAAAGGATCAATTGGCAGATTCAAGCTCGATTTAAGCACATTTGTCTTAATTTGAGGTAAACGACAGTCTTAAATATAAAGAAATCGTTCCGTTATCATAGCAACTGAAATGCCAGCGACGGATTCAAAAACCTTGTTACACATGCCCGAGTAACGTATCGAAAATTCATGAATTATTTATTTAACATCATAAAGATTGCAGTGACCCAGCATCTGTAAAATGAACCACGAACGCCTTAAGCTTGAATAAATTGACTATTTAAGGGTCTACGCAACGCTTCCGTGGTTTTAATTTGAAGTGACTTTAAATGGTGTGTTTATTTATTCCAGACGCATGACATCCATTGGACTGGCACCCCATTTGATAATGCAAACAACACCTTACGTTGATAAATTAAGACAATATCGACGACACTGGGCCGGCCCCCACCTTTTACCACGACACGGCCCACGTGTGTCTAGACAGGACCCGCCTACAGCAGGGCGCTAAGCATCGCGCCTTGTCGGCGTTTTCGGCCCAGGTCGGGCCCTTACTATTGTTTGAATAATAAACAATAATATAAATTCCCGACCTTCGGCTTAAGCCATCGTGCCATTCTGATGTTTGGGCCACGGAGTCTTTGAATTACTGAGTAACGCTCAGTTCAAATTCGCAACTGCATTGATGTAGATTTCATCGTTGAACGAATTGGTCTTTTCAGTTTTCATACAGATTTTGTGGAATAAATAGAAAAATGAAACTTTTTTAAACTCAGGAAATTTCGCTCACGAATTCCAACCACAGCATTTCTATTGGTGCCAGGAAATTCAGTAATCCAGAGATACGCAGCGGGCGCTAAGCAGAAGAAGAAGTTGCAGACAATTATTTTTTTTCCTTTTCGAACCGTCTATTTTATCAATTAGACGATTTGGCGTCGTTTTAAGATTCAACCGAGTGTTGAGGGAGTTGAGTTCACAAATTGCACGCCGCTGTTAATTCGCAACTGGCAAAATTATCGATCGGTATCAAAAACGTTGATTTTAATCGATCGATTCGCCACATACGAGTTGAAAAACCGGTCCAGTTGGTAAAAAATGAGAATTGGCGGAATTATTCTGTTCATTGACTGATTTTATGATTAATGAATTAAAATGCAGATTAATACCTGTTGAGTTGGTCAGATGAGATTGTATCAATACAAATGCGTATCTAAATAATCATTGTGTCTTAATTGATTAAATAGACGAATAATATCAATTTTTAGCAGTAAATGGCCACAATTTGATTCAATTCAATGTTCTCGATTGAACCAGAACAATCCCAATACCTTTAAGTACGAGGGTTTGCCACTTTAAAGAGACACAAATCACAAGACTCCCGTTTCACCGTCAACTAATTACGTTAAACGGAATCCATTTATTGTCAAATTGGTGTCGTTTACGAGCAAAGTGAATGAAGGCGTTATTAAACGGTCATTTGTTAATCTAGTTGATGACTATCCTGTGTTAGCGTAGAACGATGCTTGATGCGCGTGTTGTCAAAACAAGGCTATTTGGTAAGACCATTTTTTTTATTATTTAAAAACACCAATGCAGACAGGATCAGAAGATGGTCGTCGTTTTGACGAAAGATTAAATCACTTGTAGCGAATACTCTCAAAAGCATACGCTCTCCAATGGCGAAGATCTGTTTCTCCTTGAGCATTAGCTGTTTCCAGCTAAAGCCATGTTGAATAAATCTTAATTTTTCATGGAGTTTTTTTTCAACCCATTACGTTTGTTAATGTACAGGGACACAAAACTTGTTTGAACACTTTAGGCAGGAGAACTAAGAATCTAACTTAATCGTAAATGAAAGTCTATTTCCACCAATTTTATAAAATTACTAAAAATATTTTATTTCGATGAAAAAATATTCTACGATTCTCCAACAAATCAAGGCTTTAATTCGACATACCAGACCGAAGTGTTTTAGTCTACAATGCTCTGAATTATTCGGTATCACATTGAATGGTTCGGTCCCCGATATCTACGATTAAATGTCATGGCGTAAAAGTAGCACTACGATGTGTTACAACGAATGTTTGCCAGGGCTCACATTAAGAAGTGATTCAACACGCTCGTCCAAATGCAATTGATGTCGGGGGGCGTACAAACACGTTTTTTTCGATTTTACAAACATTAAATTCGTTATAAATTGCCAAATTAACTCAAATCTGTTCCTCTCAAAAGTCAGAATATTATCACGTTAATAAATATGTTAACCCGTTATCGTCTTTTAAGGATTGTGTGCATAATCGGCTTCATCATTTAGAAGGAAACTATCATATAAAATTATAACTAACGTATTTAGTAAGCTTTAACATTCTTTCAAATAGCTTCTGTAGTTCTCATCTCGATTAAGAGTTTTGTTTTAATAGAACCGTGCTGAAGGAAATTGGTGAAGCAAATCAAGCAGACGAACCAAAATATCCTGCCAGAAGTGGCCGTATAAACTGTATCTACGACAACGCCCACAACTGAACGTCGATCGTTTTCGCGTGACAAGACGAAAGAAGATAGACAGAAGTCAATGGAGGAGCAAGTCCGCCAACTGACAATAGCTGTCGAGAAGCTTCAGGCGGAGAATCAAAACCTGAAGCCGAAGAAAACTGACTTGCCGATAACCCCTGTTTATTCACCACGGCCGTATACTGTAAACCCCGTTACTGCCTGCCCGCAACGCAGCGTCCTTCATTCAGGGATTCTCAAACGATTGGTGTACGTGAGCTGCAAAAGCACCTTCATTTGACTCTGTTATTGAAATTAAAGCTTGTTTGCCTCTCAGAATCACCTTTGACTCGATACAAAAATTTCCGAACGTGAAAAAACGTTACCATGAGACCACACCTGATATTTACCGGCTTTATTTGTTCTGAATTTTAAACTCTTCGTAGGCGTTTTAATATAATTACATTTTCTAGATCCCTGCCTGTAGTCTCTATCCTGGAGATCATCGGTTAACGCAACTGCAATAGTTGCTCACCAATCGCAGCTCGTATTTTAAGTAACACCTTAAATTGTTTGTCCTCGATAAAGCGTCTACAAATTTAATGATAATATATATATATTATTATTATCATTGAAAGGTTGGTCTCTGCGTGTACGTCTATAAGGCCTATCCTCAATCTCAATGCAGTACAATTTACTGCAGTAATTTGCGAGCATTAAAACATCTTATAAATTGTAGAATTGACCGGTGTTGAACTTGGGGCGAAGGGAATCTATTTGTTGTCGATAATGTCTTCAACATCGACAAACGAGATAACCACACATAAATATTTCATTATTTTACACGTCTAGAAATCAGCCGTTAAATACAGAGCTATTTGGCAACAAAATAAATATAATTGCTATCTTTGAAACAACTTAATGCACGATGAGCTTTTTGGTTACACGAACTATCATTTGAATTATTACTAGACACGAGTTTCAAACAAATAGAAAAAAATGATATCGTTTAAACTCACGAAAAGTGAATTTTAATCAGAATGCTCTACTTCCACGCTTTGATCGCAAAGCCATTTCAAACTTGGACTCTTTCTACCATGATCTGAAGCAGTTTTGGTTTCCATTACACCACGTTTGAAGGTCATAGCGTGATTGTGTTACCACGACGAAATATAAGGATTTAAAAATACTCGGCACCTTATTTAGCAAATCGGACGATCATCAAACGATTCTCTATAGTTGACAACTTTTCGGATGCAAACTACACGACTGGCGCATCCAAGAAACCTGCCTCTCCGAAGTCCGGCTACCTTATTCGTTTGAACATTATATTAAAAAACCTACTAAAGCAACCTTAAAATAGTCCCTTTATTTGGTTCAGCATATGAATACTTATATGTTGTTAGTAGTTCGATATAAGATGCCCCTATGCAAGTGAGTTCGCAGTTGGAGCCATAACTTAACAACCGTCTGCGTCGACCTTGACTCTGATCGCTACGCATGGGCGGCACTGGTTTGCAACATAAATAAAGCCGGTTCATCCTCTCGCCACCACAAAGAAAATATCAGGACTGCGGAATTCTAAGGTATGGCACAGATGGTATCGCACTGGGTTCTTATTTATAAGCCCTGCGGAAACTTGTATCTACCATTCTATTGCATGCTACATTTGCGCGAAATGTTGTGTAAGCAAATAAAATATACAAAATAAGGGAACTTCGCCATTATGCACAATCGCCTACCTCATCACAACTCATAGGTGACATTTATTGAAAATTTAAAACGCAGTCGTCAGGTTTTCGTTCTGACGAATCCTCGCATTCTTTAAAAAAAGGGCTTGCTAATTTAAAAACTACGTTATACATTAAACCCTAATTCTACCGTTCAACCAATTACAGAACACGAAATTAATTTAGAATTTCATTAAACAAGTTGCATTTACCTCAGAGTAGAGCGACAACAAGCCTTATTTTGTATCCTTTAATGCTTCAAGAGTTCAAGAAATCAGCTTACTGAGAGCTGTACGCTGCAGAGTCATTTCGCAAAAATAGGAACAATAAAGCCCTTATTTAAACACCACAATCGACGATTAGCCTTTTGGTGACACCCACTAGTGTTTAATGATTATTGGACATGTGTGGGTTTGTCACAACGCTGGAACTACGCCTAGTATCTACATCCTCAGGATCCGTGAACTTCTTGGCGATCGAGCTAGCTTGAATATTTCCGTTTCGACCGTGTTTCTGGGCTCCCTTATCGCTTGCAGAAACGCTTTCTTATCTTTTACAGAGAATCAGGTCGGCCGGCAATGCGAAAAAGTCCAAAACAGTAATTTCTTACAGCGGAAAGGCCTCGATAACGAAACTTTTTCGTAGTATAATTTATAACGAATGGTCTCCGCAAATGTCGAACCTGTCCCCGACACACCCCAAACCAATTATGCTACTTTGATCGAAGGATCGAACGTTTGCCCGCTGTGGTGAAGCCTGGGGTAACGGATGCATTCTTATATTTAACGGCGTCAACGTACAATCCTCATGTAAACAAAGACCAGCTGCAGCATTGCTGCGCGCAATTTTTTTTTGTAAATGCGGGGGCTCACATGGCTGTAAATCCTCCCGTGAATGGGCAGGATGCGACTGCGTTGAATACAGGATGCATACGTTTCTTGTTGGTTTAGGAAACCGTCGCAATCATCTTTAAGGAAGGTTTGAAGTTCCGTCCAGATTATCACCAGGATATCCGTGCCGAATATCACCATCGTCTTGTCTGCGAAGAAACGCTTCAAGTTGGTCCTTTACGAATAGAAAAAACACCGTCGAGATGCCTATAAAAATATAAAAGTGAATACCTAAGTAAAAAATAGATACATACGGAAGAATTCCGATCCCCGTGTGTTTGGTATCCTTTTATAACTAAACTCGAACCTCTAGCTCCACAAAGGCTTCTGATCATTTTACGTTGCAATCTATCTCACAGATTGAGAGTTGTGACACAGCAATCCACCAAAAACAGACGTTCGCCTAATCCGAAACTAGCTGCTTTATCGTGAAACGAAAATCTTATTCACCAGTCTCGTTAAGTCCCAGTTAGTTTAACGGCATTGTAATTCTTCTCTCTTCCAGCTACACAGAAGAACCGCCTTCTTTGCGTTAGCAGTGTAAATAAAAGAAGCCTAAAGCTCTTATTTTCCCCACGAAGTTTATAAAGACATTTTATAGAAACATTAAACCAAATTTAATTCGTGGAAACGATAATAAACAAGGAAAGAATATACATGAAGGGTCGTGTATCTAAAATTCGAACAAGGCCATTTGATGCAATGCACAAGGTTCGCGATACGTAAGGTAAACACGATAAAATTTTGAAAACGTTGAAACGAACAACCATACCATGAATTGGAGCCTTGATACTCATTACATACATCAAACCGTGAGGCAGGACAAAAAAAGACGTTTTAACCGCGGTTGACAATTCCCGGACAAATTTCCCATGTTCCTCCGACACGTGCAAAAGGCAAGTCTTGTCGTACCTTGTTAAAGGAAAATAAAGGGTAAGCAATCCCTACCTATTACAGACATTACTTTTGTTGTTTTCGTTAACTACTTCTAGACTCCGCACCAACGAAATATAAAATAGAAATATCTCCGCATCCTATTGGTCAATTTCATGCATCACCATATATTAAAATTTCGCGTTTATGTCTATAATATTAAAACAATTCGACGTGTCAAATATTGCGTATTTTTATTAGTTAATATATAAGTGTCGTTTTTTCTAAATATGTATATAAGGAGTTATTTTGTTTTAAACAACACAATTCACCAGATCAGAAAACGCATTCGCAAATTCCCGTCTTATCGATAAATTAATTCGTAATTTCGCACAATCTTTAACCTCATCACGACTCCTAATACAAAATAAGCGTTAATTTCTAGTTGGTTGTATAACCAACGGTTAAATCAGGCAAAAGGAACATTCTTAGTCCGCTTTCCTTTCGATTTGTAAAGGTTCGGCTTATTCTTGATGCGTTATTACAATTATAAACCACCAGCAATTGAGATAGCTGTAAACGCTGCGACACATGCCACAAAATATGAATCATAGTTTAGAAATTTGTGTGTAATCTCCACCTGAAAAAGCAAAGAAAAAGCGTATCCATTGCCGGATGCACACTACACGACGAGCGCATCTACGAAACCTGTCTCTCAGAAGTCTGGCGCCCTTATTCGAAAGAAAAGCATTTTAAGGTCCCAACTCTTGGCGAAAATGAACGAGTCAATTTAAAAACAAACTATCGAAACCTATAAATATTCCCGTTTATTTGGTTCGAAAACGATAGTAAGGGTAAATGTCTTCTAATATGAGGGAAGTCGTCAACTCTAAATCTCCAGTGGATCGGCAACGTTCTACGCTGGTCGAACACTGATCTTTTAAATCCACACAGAAGTACAAAATAAGTTTCTATTATGTATAATTAGAGAGGAAACCAGCACTGTGGAAAGACTCACCGTTTTTCTATGGAGTGCATTGTAATCACCGACAAGTCCTTGACGTAAAATTCATTTGATTATATGACGTGGTACTTTCAGAGTCATCCGATTAAAATCAAAAGCAAAAAAACGCAACTGCTGCAGGACTAACTCGTCTATTTCAATGGCTTTATCGACCGTTCCCAACTGGACTCACATTTGCTAGCTATTGTTGATGTTCGTCAGTGTATCCTTTTATGGATTCACTCGCAAAAGCTGAGAAGAGTATATTATGCAATCATAGCTTGCAAGATTAATAGAAATAAGCGCTTTTATAGCAACTTTTAAATTTACCTTAACAGACCTGCCGTAATCCTGATTACCATCACCGGAGACCACCTGCAAGCGACAACATCGAGGTCAACAACAGGTAATCTCGGACGGTTGTCGGTCGCTCGACAACACGTTGTGTGATTATAAGGGAGCATCCACAGACACGCGTCTATTTCGCCTGAGTGCTTTCTTAATCAAACGGTTGTCATTCAAACTTATTTGTGCAATCCAGTGTCGAAATAAGCAGAATATTCAACATTCTTATTCCACCCATCTCGCATCGGGCTTTTTGTCGATATAGACACCTGATTTGCATACGTTGTTACCAGTGGATTTGATGTTTCCATTTAACACGTCCGCGAGTTTACGTAAAGATTTCCCACGATGACAGCATCAATATATTGGGTGAAATTAATATGGTACTCAAATTGTTTTAGTGAAAAAATCGTAAATCGCAAAGTAGTTTTGGACTCATTAACCTCGTCGTTTAGAATCACATAATGTTTTACGCAAAGTATGCGTCGAATTCGCATATTAATAAACCAAAATGTGCTAGCTAATGTTTTCATTTAATTTAAAGCGCGCCGGATAAATCTGATCGGAATTTTAAGCGGGAAAAGGACGCCTTGGGATTGGTTAGCAAATGTAAAAGGGTGTGCGTGCCTCGCCTGAATATATTGTTTAAGAATTTGACATTAATGGGCCGTTGTTCGTATGGGTTGGCCTACGAATAATGCGATATATAATGAGGCCACGGACGCTATAATCGATTGTGTTCTGTGGAATCCCGGGGTCTGACTGTCACTTCAAATTCTCAATGCTAGTTCCCAAATCCCGTAGCTCAGTTTGCAAACGCAGATATCCAAGCAGTCCTATGTAATCTCGGGTGTTCTCCTAATGCTTCTGATTCCGGTTGGTTCTCGGGAGGATTCGGGGGGTGAACAATTACACGTATCACGGAGAAATCAATTTATATTTCAACAAATGTGTTCCAATACCAAAGCGTGAGCATCGTTCTAGCATTGTGCAAACGAAAAAATAATTTTCGTGGATCTTTTTTTATAGAGGCGAGTTTTGAATCACCAATAATTAACTAGACGCACCTCCCACCGCCTAAGCGATTTCTTGCCAAAATGAATAAATTAACCTCAGAGGTGCCCTGTGCAGCTTCGTTTGAATGGCTCATTGGCATCTCCAATGTGTCCAATGTAAATGTTGCAGATGCTTATTTAGACCTCGACTTTCTGAAACTTGATGGTCGCGTCTATCTCCTATAGGAAGATAAACAAACTCGGTGAATGAGAAAATATTTAGAAGAATTTTGTCACAGGATGCGTCATAACCCGGTTGTGTCGATGGATACGCCTAGCCTCTACATAGTTAAGTGTATCCCACAAAGCTGCAGGGATCCCTGATTTCGCCCAGTGCGACGGGGTTTTACTTTGCGGGTTCACCATGAGATCTATTTTTTTACTGTTTTACCAGGTTGTCCTTATTCCTTGGTGTCCAACTTATCCACATCGACGATCTGCCCGAGTTGAAACGAGGGAACGCTTGTTCGCGAAACACTGTCAGTTGTGTCCACGCTGTCGATGAAGCGACTAGTTGACTTAAACACGCATGCGTACACCAATGGTAGTTGATAGTTTTTTAATCGCGAAGCGACATGATCAACAAGCTGACCATTGATCGGCGTACTTTAACAGTCGCAACCTCCAGAGAAACAAAAAGATGCGGCAGATGAAAAAAAGAAATTATAATATCTGATTTGCAACTCTCAGCCTCTATCTCCTCCTACTCTACCAACCGCAGCAGCCGCCACCATCACAATAACCCCAAACGTGTGGTTTCGCCGACGATAAATCCAGCAGAAGCAACAGCAGCAGTAAAAGTAGTAATCCAGAGAGGCAACTGACTGCAGAAGACGGGGCTCTTCGGCATTTGACAGAGAGGGTTGTCGGTGAGTTGGACAAAGTGTAGTCGTGGTGGGGGAGGGCGTTGGAGCCAGGAAAGGAGGTAGCTGAGTATTGGGGACAAATGAGATTACGTTGATACACGCGCTTGCGTCGCCACATTCCACGCGTCACATTATCTGTACACGCACGCTCGGCGGCAGAAAGACATTGGCTGGGTGTAGAGAGACAACGAGGTCTCCCGGGGGTGTCTAGTCGACTAGTGGCGATGGTGGCTGGGGTTGCGAGGCGTTGTTGCTTTTCATGGTGGAGACGGCAGCTGCTACGAAGACGGGTGGTGTAGAGGATGGGGTAAAGAGGGGACTCGAAGAGGAACCATTTCCTCCTCCTCCGCCCCTCTGTGTCGGCCGATACTTCCTACGCCGAGCTGCCATCGCTCCTCGGCCTGCGGGGGACACGGGAAATTCCGGTGGACGCGGCGACAACACGCCTGCATTGTTACTACTCGCCAGGGAACAGCGTCGAAGTCGTCCGGTGGCCTCGTCGAGATTCTCGTCCAAATTTGTCGTCACCTTATCGCCTTCCACCCCAACGACAACGGCTGCAGAGGGGAAAAAGATGCGCGCGCAGCGCAGGTTGTGTGCGGGCGGCCTCTTTGTCGACGACTGCGACGATGACCTTGACCGGGGGTGCGGAAGTCCTGCGGCGGTGGTTGGCGCTGGCGGAGAGTCCACGTCGCTTGACTGGTAGTGCTGATTGTGATTGCACCAGGAGCAGTAGGGCGACTCGGGTTTGGCGATAAATGCGGGCGTAGCGTAATTGCTGTTGTTACTGCCGCCGCTACAGCAAATGCTTCCACCGTGAAGGCCCAAGCAGAGGACGTCGTTGATCCTCGTGTGGCTGACGGAGCGCCGAAAACTCCCGCCATTACTGGCGTACCTTCGCAGACTCCCTACCCCACTGAAGGGTACCGAGGCGGAGTTGCTGTTGTTTTTATTGTTTGTATTTATATTGTTGTTGGTCCAGTGGGCGGGGGAATCGCATCTTCGTCGGCGAACTGAGTTGGAAACAGAGTTGTTGTTATTGTTGTTTGACTGAGGAGGCGTTGATATTCGACTGAGGCCGTTGCAACGAGAAGCGGGTCGAGGGAATCGCGAAACGGCTGGATCCGCGAGGGAGGAGGAGAAAGACGTTGGCTGCTGCTGTTGCTGAGGAACACGAAGCTGTTGTTTGAGAGGCTGTGAAATTGACTTGGGTGTCAGCGGAGGCTCCGTACTGCCGTTCAGGGGATCCTCGGACACTCCGCCGCCTCCACCCAAGTCGTCGCCAACGAAGGATGGAATGTCCTGAGAGGATAGACCCAAGCCGGCCATCTGGGTCATCGAGCCGCTGTTAAGTCGACACAGCCGCGACGGGTACTTGGAGTTATTCTGAGCGATGCTCAAGGCCATAGCATGTGTTGCTCCCGCCACCGACTCGACGCTGACATCGGCTGCACTCCGGTCCACACCGAGGGGGTCACACGGGGTCACGCCCAGGAGACAGGAGGGAATCCTGCGCTGATTGGTGGCGGCGGAGCGGTAGCGCGAGGAAGGCGGTCCCGAGAGTGGCAGCGAGGTGGCTCGCGGGAAGTCTTCGACCTGGCGGTGGTGGTTGTTGGTGTGTCGCACCTCCCCGCCTGCGTGGTGGTCCCGACTCTTGCGCATCGCCAAGGGGGGTATTGCACCCCCACCTCCTCCTCCTCCTCCCCCTCCAGCCACCACCTCCGACATGGATAGCTTCGGTTTCTGCGATCGCTGTCTTCCACTCGAGGTCACCATGTTGTGCTTGTGGACGGCGGAGCTTCGACTCGTCACCATGGAGGGACGCGTGTCGCCGTGTTTGGTGGTGTTGTAGTTGGCGCGCGTGTTACTGCTGGGTTGACGCGCCCGCGATGGTGAAGTGGGCGCATTGGAGCCTCCGCCCGCATTCTTCTGCTGTTTCTGCTGCTGTGCGTACAAAAGTGCCGTCCCACCCTCGCCAATGCCCGACTCGGCGTAGGGGTCGGAGGTGCGGGTTGCCAGGCGGCCCCTGGTCCAGCAGAGCGGGTCGTTGGCGGTGGCTGTCACCGCCATCGTACCGCCACCGTCGTAGTTGCCGCCCGCGTGTGTCGTCACAGCGGCGGCTAGGGCGCCTCCGGCCGTCTCGACGTAGCTCGCAGCGCCGGTGTTTGGCGCCAGGCCGCTGTCAACCTGCTGCGTCTGCTGCTGTTGCAGTTTGTAGGCTCGCTGCTGGGCCGAGTTCTTCAGCTGCTGGGCGGCATCCTTGTTGTTGGTGGTGGAAGATGAGCAGCCGACTTTCTGGGTTTCGGCGTTCTCGGGCGTTTCCCAATCGAAGGGGTCGGAGTCGCGGATGTCGCGGCGCAGCATGGCCTGCTGGATGAGTGAGCGGATCATGGCGTAGTCGGGCCGATCGGGGTACGCGCAGGTCTCGATGTGGTCCAGGAAGCCGCGGTACTCGCTGGGTAGGCATCGGGCAAGATTAAGGTTGTTGTAGCTCTGTTTGATGTTTCCGATCTAGAAAGAGAGAGAGAAACGTTATAAATCACACACGTACACACACACACTTGTAGCAGCTAGATCACTATTAAATGGGAAGTGTCTGTGGCGAATTGTGAAAGTGGACGAACGTGTCCACTTCTACAACAAGTAAAAAAGGCCTCGATGCTCAGACGACAAGCGACGTTAACGCGGAAAAACGGTTGCCAGGGACTACGGATTTCAATAACCCCCCGCGAGGCAGAGGTGGCGTTGAGCCGACGAAGTGGAGATTATTGGCTGTTGGGAAGATGTTAACTCCCTCTTCTATCGACTCTTTGTCAATAAAAGCCACCGCTAAGTTTGATTTAAAGGAGTATTTGGCGGGAGGAATTCGAAAACAAACCCAAATAAAAACCTCCATCCCCGACACGAGAGGAGGGCTTCCCAACCAATAGGAATTTGGCTTCGGCTGCTCGCTTGCCACATTCTATTGTCTCGTTGCAAAAAAACACCAAAAGAACAATCCATTGCAGCACACAGGAAGCGTGCGCGGATATGCGGCAATCTGTTATAGTTGGTAGGACTAAAATGCTGTCATGACAACACAGTACCCATCACACGAGGTCCTCTAAACGGCGCAGATTGGCCAAGGTCACAGCGGCAATCAATAATGACCGGCCTCGACGACGGCAATAAAAAGCTGCAAAACCTCCGAAATACAAACATCCACCTAATCCATGACCTCGCATGAGGGGCAGCGTTTAAAATGATGACTCCGCCATACCTTCTATCACGCCGTAGACTGTTGCAGTGGTTCGGTCATGTTCTATTCCGATAAAGAGACAGGTTCGTTGCAGACAGATATGGATCACAAGCTCTTCTGACCGCACCTTTGATAGGCTCGCGTGGAGAAGCTAGTCGCCGGCCGAAAGAAGAAGCGCTCGTTGTGTTCATTTCATTAGAGTTGCTCCTTTCGTAGATAATTCCCAAGAAATCCTCAGGCAAGCAGGTTTCGTAAAAGGCACGCGAAAATCCTGCTAAACCACCTCTGTGGTAAACCGCGTGTCTAAGACTCACTGCCGAACAAAATTGAAGTTTTTTTAATATTTATGTTGATTGGTACTTGTAACAACCACACACATACAATCTGAAATTTCGAAATACCATAAAAAATGTGGTCAACAGTTGCCAGACCTTGGTATTCACACAAATGATACTCTTCCAATCACACAAACATCGACGTGAATCATCAGCTGGCCAAAGCGAGCAAAAGTCATCAGCTGATAAGGTAGTCGCGCGGACAAAAAATCGATATGAAACAGCTGATTGGTGGCGCACTTAACTGAGCCCAACTCACTTGTTCCTTGTCCTTGAGTCGTCTCCAGGGCAGCTGTCCGGTGACGAATTCGACCAGCATATAGAACATGGACCAGAGGTCATCGTGTCGACCGAGTTCGCGATTCGCGTGGGCGTTGCGCGAGGCATAGCGCACGGTTCCCCGGAATCCGGCCACGGGTCGCGCAGGCCGCACTTCGCCTTCCGAGTTGGTGTACTGGCGGGCCAGACCGAAGTCCAGGAGGTAGAGGGTGTGGAGTTGGGAGGGCAGGCGGCCCATGGCGAAGTTGGAGGGCTTGATGTCGCGATGCAGGAAGCCCGATTCGTGGACCGACTCGATGGCGTCCAGCATCTGGGTGGAGAGTCTGACCACAGTGCTCACCGAGAAAACGGCTTGTGGCATGCTGCGACGCAGTTCAGCAAGGTTTCGACCCTAATTATAAGCAAAATAGCAACTAAACAAATATCTGACGTTTAATTGGTTTCAACAGACAGGTGGTGGCGCTGGAGACGAAAGCTGTAGCAAATACCAACGAAATTTCACGAACGCGTCCCTAATCTGTGTGCTTATCCTCTCTTTAGAAACGAATTAAAGCAATTTCTAGAGTGGCAGTGTAGTGACACGCCGCATTTAGGATCTGACGGGGTGGTGCGTGCACGCAAAACGGGAATTGTGAGGTTTAAAAATAAAGTGCTGCTGGTTGGAAAAGAAAGTTAAAGAGATGACTTTATCGATTTAGCCTGCCAATGTACTATTGGGAAACGAAATAGATTCCATAGATACCCAAAATAGAAACGCGTCTTTCAATTAATCAAACAACCGGGTCATATTAATAAAAATTCTATATTGTAAATGCTGATTATTATTCCTCGTGGGGCAACCAATCACGAAACGGGGGGTTATCCCAGTCTTAAATATGATTGACTAACAGATATTTTAAAAATACAAATGACGAAATCGGAATTTCAACACAGATTACAGAAGTGCGCGCCCGTGTTTCATTGTGTAGCACAACCTGGGTACCAAGCAAGACCATTGGGAAGGTGGACGAGTCAATCTTAAAGGGTACTTACCATGAAGATTTTCAGTGCAACACCTGGTGCCACAGTGCCCTGGGAATTCGACAACAAAGCCCAAGATGCTGTCGTTTAGTTTGCGATGGTGAAAGGCTGCTTTTCGCCTCCAGCCGACAGTCGCAAAAACGATGACCCCCAAGGTGACTGGGAAAGTTTGATGATACTTGGGGGGGGGGGTGGTAGGTACATTTGTACGCGTAACTGGAAAAACCTAGGCGGTCGGGGAATTCGATTCTGTGTCCACGTATACACGCACACCGCTGACATTTGATTGGGTGCCAGGTGGAATCTGGCCCTACTTGGACACAATGTCCGTTTCACCTAGTCAATCAAACGTTGTGTATAATTTATTATCCTAGATACCAAGAAACTGTCGCATTCCTCTGCGGTTTAAACGAAAAACAGGACGCGTAAAAAAGAGGATACATCGGCTTCTTCGTGGCGGGGGGGATGGCGTTTGCCATGAAGAATATTTTAACAGCTGCCAACGACACCAGTGCCACCCGTAGTGGCCTGACACAGGAATCGAACCAAGGTCCCAGGAATCACCAACAGAGCGATGATGTTTACCGTCACACCACGAGTCGACACAAGGACGTACGAAATGGACAAGTTTTGTGAAAAAACCCCTCTTATGATCGCATAGCGAAGTTTGCGTAGGCCTGAAAAAAGGGTTTCAACGAATTTCAACACACGATGGGAAGGTATCCTCGACCACCCACTATTTAGCAGAAAAACAACATATTATTATTGAAAGTCAAGTCGAAATTTGATAACAAAAAAGGAACAGCAAATAAACCTGATAAAAATACCATAAGTGATGACTACTAAAACATCACGACAGTAGCTTCTGGGTGTTTCTGATGGACAAATGAGATAAAGCAAACAAAGAGGAAATTGCGTACCAAACGAGCATTTTGATCGTTACGGACGACACGTCCGCCCTACCATTTACTGCATAAAATCCCACTTTTAGTGCAAAAATTCTCGTTGCCTGTACACCGCATGCTTCACGTAAATGTAATTTACATATCAATTTCAGGAAGGAGAAGACGAAGATGGTCTTGCAAAGGTCGATGGAGATCGGTAATGTACAGATTGGCATCGCCAACATGGCCAGCGGAATGAAAAGGACATTTGGGGTGATTGCGAGAGAGTGGAGAAATTGCTAAAGTACAACTTCGTGGCATTCTCTAATTAGCATCCCGGTAGTGGCGTCGTCTGCTGAATTTAATTATAATTAAGAGTATGGAATGCAACACAACTAGACGCCGGATACCAAACCTACTCTGAATAACATGGAACGAGGGTTTCACTCGGGCACAAATAGGTGCCAAGTGTCAGATGAAGGAAATTGACCCCTATTACAGAGGACGCGATTAGAGAATCAACCGGCTTTATTAATGATAACGAGTTTAGATGCTCATAAACAGCGATCGGAAGACCAGTTAACAACCTCGCTTTTTTTAAAAACCACTGCCTCGTCAGGCTAGCAGAGGAAAAGTCTGAAGTGAAAAGATTAAAAAAAACGACAGACTTCGCCGACTGTCTCTGCCACAAAAACGCAATTTTCCCGCAAAGGCAGTTGGAACAGACGGTGTCCATCCAATTTAGCTGCCGGGCTCCATTAAGCGTTTAGGAATGTTTTGCTGAGGTGCATTTCTAAAACAAGATAACCCAACAGGCCTTTTTTCAGTAATTAACGAACTGAATATCCTCGCTCTGCGATTTCTCCGGTGTGATACACGCCCAAAAACGCCTTAGCCGAGAGGTTGAAAAAGTAGGAAAAGAAAATGAAACTTGGCGAAGGAGGCTGTGATACAAACCATGGAAAACCCAAACGTCGAAAATACGAAGAGTGAGTCGGAAAAAGACCAAAATGCAATCATTATGTTTAAACAAACAACGATTGGCTTGAATATAAGAGAGATATCAGCCAATCTGAAGAGAAACACTTGCCCATATAATGCATCAGTATCCACGCTTATTTAAACGAAACTAATGGTTACTTAGATGAAATATTGAATGTTTCAGCTCTACATGAAACAAGACTATTGTTATGTAACAGCCACACAAAAAAACATCATGCCAACAATTCGGTCAAAAAATAATTGATCCATTCAATAACTGCACCCCAAAGGATCACTTATAATCTGAAGTCTTGCGACATTTAACCTTGATATACAGCAGCTCTTATCATCTATTATATTAAATTGAATCGCGAGGAATCGAAAAGAAAGCATACTAAGGTATAGGGGCATAAAACCCATGAATATATAGATATTAAACAAAAAAACGCACTTGAAGCGACATCACAACATAATTGTAACGATCAGTGCGTCCACATCCAAGAAATTTACAGAAATGCTCCTTTTCTTGCAGTTTTCGGAGAACGGCTACTTCCATTTTGAGAACTTGTTTAGACTGACGAGCTGATTCTAATTTCAGGGCAACTTTTTCTCTTGAATTTTCTTCCTGTGCTTCGTATATTTCCCCGAAGCCACCCCCTCCAATCTTTTTTGATACTCGCCATCTATTTTTAATAATATGTCCAGGAGAAACCAAGTCAGTTTCCGAAGCAGACGCAGTCATTTTGTGTTATATTTGCATTCAGTAAGACATAATAAATTCAATGGTCGCAGGAACCAGCCGATTAGTGGGAAAAGTAACCCACACTAACACCAGACACGGCTTCAAGTTATTGAATTAATTTCGATATGCGCGCTTTAACAAGTCCTGCCAATGGTGAACACACAAACAAAACGAACGGCTTAGAGACGACTAAAAATATAAGAAGTAAATCAGACCGATTTAAATATTTTTTAACAACATTTAAAACTATTTTCGTTAGATAATCATACTTATTTTCTACCACAATATCTCTTTAATCAATGTTTATGATAAAATATATATTTGACGAAACCGTGTCTTATATTATTGAAGATTACCGTCTTTACAATATCTTTTTTCCGCGAGATCGCCGGAGACGGCATGGAGGCCTGATGTTAGCCACAGAATGCAGAGCTCAACTGTAGGTAAAACGTTGGAGTACATTTTCAAGTATCCTCTTCAATGGTTGTGCGATGCAAACCGTTTTTGGTGCAGTCCTATTCGGAAATTACATATAAAAATCGCTTTGAAAGTTTTTTGCGACGCTGTCGTCGTTAAACCCTGGACTTTTTGACCACAAAACCCCCGCGCAAAAATATAAATCTTTCTTGTACAAACGTCTTAATGGACCCATAAAATGAATTATAAAAAACAACGCAATTTAAAGAATCACAAATACTTTGGAACTTACTGAAAGGATAGTCTATAACTCGGCTAAAACAATCGAATCTTCCCGAAAGGACGAATAGTATAATAGGTTATCCCCGCTTTATCTTCTTCATCGGTCAATGGATGATCCGGGGTGGCTGATCCGATTTTACCTGGACAAGAAGACTAGGGGGCAATAGAAGTCTGTGTTAGATACCGTAAGTCTCAGTTGAAAACGAGATATCGACTAAGTTGTTTACAACTAGTCTCAAGAGTTGTTCTTAGACCTGCCATGGCATGTCCGAATTTACACAGTTAATGGGCACGCTTCTGCACAGCCTCCAGTCTTCAATTGACGATGTCGCTGCGAAAACCATTAAGGGAGTACTTTTTAACTTAACCTTGAACTTTGACACAGAATCACGCTGCCGCATACTTCTCTCAACTGGTTGAAGATGGCGTTGGAGGATTTTGATTTATCTGCATCACAATTATTTCTCTAACCGACGACATCGTGCAAGAGTCGGAAACGAAGCCTCCTCCTCCCCGACTCCTTACCCAATAACTGTGGTGTGCTAAAAGGTACTGTGTAATCCATCACCCCCATTGCGTTTTCCCTGAGTGCAGATGCTGACTGTTTAAACTCCTGAAATCGCATCACTCCACAATACCGCCTCGAGTGATCATGTGGATGTCGTCATCGGTAAATGTAGTCGACTCGGTTTTTCTTTCGCAGTTTCAGGAGACTTCGAGTTAGCTTAAGCCGTATAAATATATTTTTCAGCGTCTTTATTTTTCCCCTGATTGCATATTGTTACCCATTGATTTTCCCTGGCCTCAAATGTTCTTCATTTTAAACCCCCCGTAGGTTTTCTTAAATAATCTCTTTTTTATTGGCCTGTCCATGCTCTCCATCCGAGAGTCCATCATTCAACGCAACTTCACTAGTTATATACTAATCGCTGCTCGTATATTCGATGACCCCTCCCATACCTCCATGCAAGTCTTTCTAAGTGTAAATCTGTTCGACCAATGCGAAGGTAATGCCGGTCATTCCATATTTGTCCGGAGATTTAATTCCACCCGATCAGGTGAAGCAGAACAAGAGCATTTTGGTATATATCCTTGATGATCATATCTATTTTATGCAAAACCTTTTAGTCCTCGAAACCTCGATAAGGGGCATCCAATTATTATAATTATGATTATGAAGAGTTGTATGTATGGCTTGGAGTCTCTGGTTTCTACTGTCTGTTGTTGATCTTCATAATTGGTAATTTGCAGCGAATCGATACCTTCAGAGATAATCGCATCACACATTTGAACTTATTTGAAAGCATATCGGAATGAATGAAAATGGTTGAACATTTCAAGAAAGGTCGATGAAAAATAATAACAATCCCAAACCAACATTTGGCAGCAACTTAAACCCCATAACTTTGAATTGAACACTTCTTATTCATTATGACTCTGTCCATAACGAAAGTACAGACAAGACAGAAGCACAGGAGTTATTTATCGTTTAATTACCAACAATAACAGACAATTGTGCATAAAATCTATTCACCGCGTTTTTTCGGCCCCTCTGGACATTTGGGGTAGCAGAGTTTGATTGGGATGCGCTTGATGGCGTTGCGAATTTTATCCCTCCACCTGCGCCACCTCCGACGGAACCCAGCGGGGGCAAGACCACCTTCGTCCATCGCCTCCTGTCCCACCTCCACCATCTTCGCCTCATCCTCCTCAGACAGCTTCCCAGGAGACCCGGGGGAGGCGATGTCGGCATCCGCGCGCAATATCTCCTCCTCCATTGCCCTCCTGGTGTCCTCCAAGTTGCCAGAGAATTTGCCGGAGACGACGTGGTGGCCAGAGGTCAGCTGATGACAGCAGAGAAGAAGAAGCAGAACCACCGCTACAAGCAGAAGGTTGGATTGCATTTTCGAGTACCCTCTTAAATGATTATCCGATGTGGTGGACCTATATATATATATATATATATATGTATACATATGCAATTGCATACACTTGTAAACATTGTGTGGGCACTGTGCTATTCGAGAAAATTCGATGTGTTGATCCGAGTGGTGTGATAGATGGTTCGGTCTCGCTGTTTGCGTTTCAAGTTTAATTGTGTGGGAGGGCACCACTAAGCTAGCAAGCTGACTGCGCCCTAATTTGTCCTTGTTCTTTAAAGTTTATTTTAATATCCGCGTTAACCTCTGGAAAAATCTTAACAGATTGACAGGAACCCGCCGCCCATATCTACCAAGTGGTGCCCTAGACCTTGATGCTCTGAACGATGGCTTTATCTTCAAATCCGCTGACCATTCCGCGGTACCTCTGGTTAGATCTCTTAATCCCAGCGCTTTCCTGCCCGCTCACGAATCCTCTATCTCCAAAATTTTGGCTGGCCTCAAGAACTCCACCGCGGCTGGTCCCGACAGGGTCGCCCCCGCGATTCTTAAAATCTGTCACCGCGAGATTTCTCCAATTGTGACCCAGCTTGTGAATCATTCGTTAGGGGAATGTTCCTTTCCTTCGGAATGGAGAGACGTCGCTATAACACCGATTCCGAAACCGACCAATGGTTCCGCCGGACCTGTGAAGTACAGACCTATCGCAAACTCATCCGTGTGGTTAAAAGTGATTGAGAAGCACCTCCTCTCTAAACTAGATGACACGCTCAAAGCTGCAGATGACCCTCTTCAGTTTGCTTATAAATCAAATCGAAGAACTCTGGACGCCGTGGCTACGTTATCGCACACACTCCACTCTTCACTTGCTGCCGGAGCGAAAGCCGTCAAAGGGGTGTTCTTGGACTTCTCCTCTGGGGGTGATGGATTACACAGTGCCTTTTAGCACACCACAGTTATTGAGTAAGGAAAGGGGAGGAAGAGGCTTCGTTATCTACTCTTACATGGTGTCGTCGGTTAGAGAAATAATTGTGATGCAAATAAATCACCATCCTCCAACGCCATCTTTAACCAGTTCAGAGAGGATGAGGAAGCGTGATTCTGTGTCAAAGCCCAAGGTTAAGTTAAAAAGTACTCCCTTAATGGTTTTCGCAGCGACATCGTCAATTGAAAACGGGAGGCTGTGCAGAAGCGTGCCCATTAACTGTGTAAATTCGGACAGCCGTGGCAGGTCTAAGAACAACTCTTGAGACTAGCGGTAAACAACTAAGTCGATATCTCGTTTTCATCTGAGACTTACGGTATCATACACAGTCTTCTATTGTCCCCCAGTCTTCTTGTCCAGGTTAAATCGAATCAGCCATCCCCGGATCATCCATTGACCGATGCAGAAGATAAAGCGGGGATGACTGAGGATAACTACTATTCGTCCTTTTGGGAAGATTTGAGTGTTTAAGCCGAGTTATAGACTATCTTCGGTAAAGTTTCAAAGCATTTTGGTTTTTGTCAACCTTAGTTAGAAGAATGAGAAGATAGTCTCGCAAAGCTCGCTGGAAGACTCCGTCTAATCGGTAGATATAGAGATTTGCATCGCCAACATGGACAGCGGAATAAAAGGGACGAATCGACTGGCGCGGTTAACGCCCCCTGGATATTAAAATAAACTTTAAAGAACAAGGACAAATGAGGGCGCAGTCAGCTTGCTAGCTTAGTGGTGCCCTCCCACACAATTAAACTTGAAACGCAAACAGCGAGACCGAACCATCTATCACACCACTCGGATCAACACATCCAATTTTCTCGAATAGCACAGTGCCCACACAATGTTTACAAGTGTATGCAATTGAATATGTATACATGTATATATAGGTCCACCAAAAAAACGCGGTGAATAGATGTTATGCACAATTGTCTGTTTTTGTTGGTTATTAAACGATAAATGACACCTGTGCTTCTGTCTTGTCTGTACTTTCGTTATGGACAGAGTCATAATGAATAAGAAGTGTTCAATTCACAGTTATGGGGTTTAAGTTGCTGCCAAATGTTGGTTTGGGATTGTTATTATTTTTCATCGAGCTTTCACGAAATGTTCAACCATTTTCATTCATTCCGATATGCTTTCAAATACGTTCAAATGTGTGATGCGATTATCTCTGAAGGTATCGATTCGCTGCAATTTACCAATTATGAAGATCAACAACAGACAGTAGTAACCAAAGACTCCAAGCCCTACACACAACTCTTCATAATAATAATAATAAATGTGTATGCCCCTTATCGAGGTTACGAGGCTCCAGTGACGCACTTAGCCGATTGACTGCAATCCCAGACATTTGATGGTAACTGCCAACGCTTTTAGTTGAAGGCGAGGCTTGAGGGTTGACCTTTTCTCTGTGTTTACACAGCGGCGTCTTATTTCGTCCTTGAAGGTCACGTTTGTCCGCTTTAGAGATCAGGAATCTCTCATTGATTAACTGTTGTCAGATTTCGAAGCCGTTGGGCATACTCAAGTGTGGCCTCGTTGACGTAGATCGATGCGTTGATCTTCAAACCGACTGCCTTTTCAAAGCAATTTATACGGCTAAGAACCTCTTACAATGTAGAAGGGGTGTCGCCAGGACAACGAAAACCTCTGCGAATTAAAGGTCACCAGTGTAATCATTCGGGGCAAATTTGACACAATTTTAGTAAACGAGGGCCTGGTACATTACCAATTCCACAGCGTTAGTTAAACTACCGGTGACTGGAGGCTGTTTGACACGAGTAGTCTGTTGGAAAGGAGAAGTTTGATGGACGCGTGAGGTCTGTGTTTAATATCAGAAGCTTTGGGGATAGGATAAGTCTATAAAACACGAGAATTCATTTCAGACATGAGAATGCTGTGCTGGAATCGAAAGGTTGGATGGAAACGAGAATTTGATGAGACACGAAAGGTTTATTGAACACGAGGGGTATGATTGACTTGTTGCTGTCTACCTTCAAATATGATCGAATCATACACTGGCAAGACTGAAAAAAAATAAGTGTCATAAATAGTGCAATCACTAACAATAATTATGTATCACAACTATAAGCCGCGTTTTTCGCTCCTTCTGGACATTTGGATTCGCAATGCGTATATGTGTAGCTATGTTCCAGGATCTCAATCAAGGACACATCGGTCGTTATGAAACGCAGTCTGTCAGTCACAATGTGTGGTGATGGCAAGAGTTAAGCAATGATGCTGGTACTTGGTACTGCGATTAACAACGACAGCTCGAGGGATTTCAAGGACACACAATGACATCGAGGTGCCAATAGGACGCTATAATGTGTCAAACACGATTACACAGGTGTCTTCTATAAAGGCGAAGGCTGTTATCTGGTTCATTTAGAGAAATATACTCTCTCCCTCAATACAGGATGCCTCAAAATTGATCACATATGGACACAGCTGCTTTTTTCTACAGCAACACCACCCTCTTTCCAAACTCATGGACCAGCATCGTAGTTTTCCCGTTATAAAGACCCATCCCATTTTTACCCAAAGACTATACTACCTAACCATGTATTTATATCTGTTCATGTCATTATACCGATAAACTCAATTCAATGCATCTTCTTCTCATTATGGCTGCCTAGTAAGTGCATCGATTTTCTGCGATTACTGTTACAAAACCCCCACCGAAGGTCGAACATTTCTTAGGTGAGAATCAAACCATTACTGCATTTTTCCTGGAAAACCTGCCCCAACAACTTTGATACTATGATCAGTACAAATAATTTGAATTAGTTTATGTGTAATTACAATTAAAACTGATTAAACCGTTTCTTTCAGTGAATATTTAATTCACGAATACAAATACAAGAAAACATGTGTAGTGTCGTGTGTAAACAAAATATTGTTTTGGCAGACACGAATTCACATCACGATTGTCATGTCTCGTCAGGCAAGGTTGGACGATCTCACTCGCGAAGAAGAAAAAAAGGATTTCTATAACCCTCTGGCAAAGTCGTTTTGTCGAGCTTGTGTTGATTTGTCGACATTCAAGAAGTTGAAACCCGAATCCAGAAACCAGTCTCCATACTTCCTGGACCCCAAAGGTAAAATTGCAAGCGAAACCCGTCCTTTCGATTGAATTAAAAAATGTGTTGATTCATTATTTTATTTCAGGTTGCCCCGTGGATAAAACTGGTCTTGGTCGTGCCACATGGACTCTGTTACATACCATGGCTGCTTATTATCCGGTAAAACCAACACACGATGAAATGCAGTCCATGGAGCGATTTTTCGGTGACTTCGCAAACTTTTTCCCCTGTACTTACTGTGCTGCTGACTTCAAAAAGAGTAAACATCTCCCATCATTTATGTACCTTCCATTCTGATGCCCAACACCTGAACACCATTCTTTAAATTCTAGACATCACCAAGCATCCACCAGATGTTAAAAATCGCCATGCCCTTAGTGGCTGGCTTTGCATGCAGCACAATTTCGTCAACGAGAAAACCAAGAAACCGCTGTTTGACTGTTCCAGGGTCCTTGAACGATGGCGCTATGGCTGGGCCGATGGATCCTGTGATCTCTCCGTTGACGAACAGAAGTAGTAGTGGCTGACTACGTTTTCTGCTGACTCCCGATTTCGGTATACAGTTTTCCGATCAATAAAAAAGCGATTATTAATATAAATGAGGTCTATTCGATTATATACTTATTTTGGTTTGATTGAGTTGTTGGATTTTGGTTAAATGTGTCGGGCACATACGTTTTGAGGTGGTTGTTGCAGATGGAATTGCCAGGAGGACCTAGCTCCCGTCAATTTGCGGATCTCACTAATGTCGCGCAACCTCAGCCATCAATAGGGGGTGGTCGTCGTATGAGAAGGGTTCGCTTTGGCAACCTTTTGGATTACTGGAACTGTAAGCACACCCTTTATGTATTTATGCTAGGCCTCTTGTTTCCTTTCTCTCCGCGTTTTACGATTTTTCGCCACCGCGCTTATGCTTATCCGCCGGTTTAGTCATAATTGGTCGTTTTTGGCGGGGGGGGGGTTATTACTGAAAAAATGCGAACACATTCACGAGAATCTTCATGGCGAACCCATGTGAAGCCTGTGTATCCTCTGGTATGAAATAGGCGAGCAAATGAAGATTTTATTTTGATCCACAATTACGCCATTCCAGCCCTCACCGTTATTTTTTTGTCGATCTAGCTCTGCGCAAGTCCCACGAGAACCTCCTAACAGAGGGCTCGGTGGGGGGTCCGATGGTACGACTGTTCCAGGCCATGGAGGAGGGTTCGAGGGTCTACGTGGTAACTCGTGGCATGAAGGAGGTTCGCGCCATCTTGATTGGTCGTCTCGTCGCCTTCGATCGATATTGGAATTTGGTCAGTGTTGTTTCGTTTTAGTCCGCTTACTTACTGACTTAAGTAGCCAGGCTTTATAATGTTTGTTTTTTGTTTTGTAATGCCGTCCAGGTTCTCGCCGAGGTCACGGAATACAAGGCGGATGTTGAACATAGCAAGTTGACGAGTGTAAGTTGGGAGGAAAATCAGGGGCATGGGATGTTGTTGCTCAGCTTTCGTTACCAATGAAACCGTCCACGTCCACTGCTTTTGGTTGTTTAGTTGAGTGGACCTGGGCGCGATCGAAGGCGTCGCCAGCGAAAACTGCGGAGGCTGACTGGACAGCCGCCTAAAGACGGTACGCACCCCCTCTCGCCGAATTCCGCTAAAACCCACCACCCCCCACGCTCATTTTTTTTTCAATTCTAGAATTTTCCGGCCTCTTCGACGAAATACCGGAAATCGCGGCAGCAGAAGATGGTTTATGGGATTTTTCCGTTGGCGACGCGGATGAGGGGGCTGAGAAGGAGGTGGCAGTCTCCTCCCCGGCGTCTGAGGATGCCCTGATGTTGCGAACCACCACCACGGCGACGACCTCGGTGCAGTGTGGACTCTCCCGCGGCTACTTGGCGCCCCAGACATCGTGTTCCCGACGTCGAGTAGACCAACTTTTTGTGCGTGGCGCCAACGTTGTCCTCGTTCGGGTGCTTCCTGCTGAAGAGGCTGCTGAATGATTTGTTTGCGAACGATGCCATTACAGGCAGCCCCCCAGATATATTTGTGTACATTTGAATGGAAATAGATAAACCTAGTTTTTTACTTCACAGAAGAGAGTTTCTTTCGTTTGAGGAGAAGCGAAATGGTGGCAGGAGGGTCCCCCAACCTCTCCTTCAGCTCCCCCCGTTTACCTCCACCGTCTTCTCTTACTCCTTCCATTCCCCTCGGATGTCGTGGTTATTAACTGTTAAAAGTAGTAGGAAGACCATTTCGTGCTCTCAAAGAACACTATCTCTCTGTTTTCCGTCATTTACAGGCTTGTAAACAGAAGCGAAAATAGGATTGATTGTTTTGGCAGTGACAACAACTTTTTTGGACACTGAGCTGTGCAGGTGTGTGCGTGTTGGAAACATGTCGCGTGTGCTGTCGTCAAAACGAGCAATATCGTGGGGTGACGCCCACATTCACCGATGCCTCGACACCATTGGTTAGGCAGCTCCATATCTCTCGACCAATCGGCGTCAAGGAAAGTCGGAAATGATTATTTGAGCATTCAGTCCATAGACCCACTTGACAGCTCAAGAAGGTAGGTTTGACTGCATTGGTTGTTGTTACATTATGCTTATCTACCTAATGACGCATAAATCACCAGATTGCAAGGCACCTTTTAATCCTCTATCTCATTCCAGCACTCTTCATTTTCACAATTACTTCTGAGTTCGTATACGTGAAAGCGAATCGATACACCATTTCGAGGCCATCATTAGCTGATAAACGGTTGCCAGACCATGCTATTCGCGCAAATAATGCTCCACCAATCGCATTACTTTCCCCAAGGCCGCAACGAGAAATCAGCTGATTAGAAAAAATCAATAATCGGCTGGCCATACTGGCACAAGCAGAATTCATCAGCTGATAAGTGGCGCGCGAATAAAAAATCGATATGCAACGGCTGATTGGTGGTGCGCGCAACCCATCGCCAGAGCAGCTTTCCGGTCACGAATTTCATCAGCACGTAGAACATGGACCAGAGGTTATCGTGTCGGTCGAGAATCGTGTGATTTCACTCATAATTTTTGCTGATCCCGTTTATCGATGCAGCATGATTGGAGCGGCCACAACTACCGACGTCAGCACGGTGGAGACCCTAACAGAGGAGGAATTCCGCGATTGGCTAGACAACACCTTCCGCCCCCTTTTCCATCAGCAACAGCAGATTCTGCACCCAGCGGAACGAAGCGTCGCTTGCAGGGAAATGCTCGGTCGGTTCCAAAATCAAAACTTCGGTCTGCCGCACGACAGATGGAGCCAGCTGATGCTGCACCTGGACTCTCACCGCGACGGTCTACTGTCTTTTGCCGTAAGTAGTATAAGAATATAAAAAAAAAGTTACTGCATCCATCTGCGGGTCACCGTTGTTGTGTGTCGTCGTTCCAAATGCATGAACGGGTGCAGATTGGCTCGCGGTTGATGAGAATCAATCCCACAGAATCCTCCTCTGCTCGAAATCCCCATCCCCTCATCTCTGTTTTTGTTTCGTCCAGGAGTTTAAATCTGTCATCATTAAGCCTCGCTACAGCGACCTCGGCCCAATGAAACGCCTAGGACTGCGCGTGCTTGTCGCGGGCAACCCCGGTTTCCGCCTGAGGGCAGCCCAGCAACGCGCCGCCCAGCATCTTCAAGCCATCGATGCTCAAGGTCGTCGGCTTGCCGCCGTCTCCATGCTCCCGGGTCGTCGCCAGGCTACCGGGACCCACGAAGTGCCGCTTCCGAGCGCGATAACTGGATGCGCAGCGGTCGGTAACGGTCCCTTCTGCCTAGAATCTGACGGCGTCTGGCCAACGTCCCACCGACCGCGCAGGAAGGACAAAGTCCCAATTACCGACGAGGTCTACGTTCCCCAGGAGTACCTAGAGGCCTGCAAATGTTGCCCACCACCCATTTTCATCCCGCTAATTATGGCCGTTCAGGTTAGTGAATTTAGCCCATTTGGGATTTCCTAGGTGGCTGTGTTCGTGTACTACGCTGTCGTGCTGAATTCCCGAGCGACTACTGAACCGGACAATGTGCTCACATTTACTGCCGGTTTTCCTTACTTTTCGTCGCTCTACTTCGACCCGCGCAGACGGCGGGAGGTCTGGCGGTTTTTAACCTACATGTTCATACACCAGGCAAGTTGACGAAGCTGTGATTGGTGATTCCACTAGAATTACTTTTAACCTCCATTATCATGCAGCATCTTTAAGGTTTGCGGTTATTTTTGTATTGTACTGCAACCGCGTTCACGTAAACATCTATCTATTCTTTTGGTGAAATTTCCGAATTGCGCGCCGAATGTTTCGTGCTTGTTTGGGATGTCAACCCAAGGTTTTCAAATGCCCAGTTTTTGAAATATTAGTAATTCAAGTCAATCAGGTTTAAAGTCGCCTTTTAAATCCATGAAATAATTGCACCAATGGGTGTCAATTAATGGAGAGTGATCAGAGTTCTGACCTGAACGGCCATACGCTACTAAGCCGCTACTCACTTGTGATTGGTTGCCCCATTTAGGGAATCTGGCCAATCGTTTTCAACTGCGTCTTGACCCTCATCCTGGGCTGTCTGATGGAATGGGTCCACAAGGCGTGGCGCGTGGGTCCTCTTTACCTCGCGGGGGTGTTAGCCGGCTCGTTAGCCTGCTCAGTCCTCGATCCACGCGCTATACTGGCGGGTTCCAGTGGCGGGACCTATGCTCTGATTGGTGCTCACTTGGCTCTGTCAATTCTTAATTGGGAAGAACTGCAACACGACTGCTCGGCGGCCAAATGCTCCAAACCCCTCAGCATCCTCGCTTCGGGGGTTTTGCGTGTAGGTTCGATTTATTTAATCCAATCAAAGATCAGTATGCTCCCGCCAATAGGAGATCAGTAATTTAACGAATTTGGTTGTTCAATTATTGGCAACAAATTGAATGGATGCGATAATATTTTTTAATCAAAATAATTTAGTGATTATTTACAATACGTTGCATCGAGGAAGACGTTGTCACACATTACATTCCCAATGATCGTAGATGAGCTCTTTTTAGCCAATGGGAGAAAACTATAGCCACACGGGTAGGCATTTAAAAATAACAAAAAATTACCATTCCCAATACTTAAATTCCATCCACTTCAAAAAACCTGGATGCTTCATTCAATATTGTGATGTAAAAGGTCAATATTAAACGAATTCACATCTATGGAATGACATCAATTGAGTGATTCTGAATGAAACAGTAATAACAATGCAATACCTCGGCAATAATAAATATTGGCTTTCGTATAGCGAATTATTCAAGCAACTTTCCGAAGAACCAGTCGATCAAATATTCAATTCAAGGGAGCTATTTTGTAGTTTGGGGGTGTGGAATTCTGACCTACAACGCGTTAGACCAATAGGAGGCTGCTATCTTTCGAGGGTAAACATTGAACACGGACGCGTCCCAGGCAGCCATGATGAGAAGAAAAAGAAGTCGCAGATATATGATGATAATAATAATTGTAGTGGCTTTATTGTGGTCCCGAGGACCAAATCTATCAACAAAAGTACTAGATATGAAAATAGTCTTTTAGTTCCTGCTTCATCTGCTCTGGTGAAACCAAAAATCTAATTGAAATATTCCGCCCTTCTCATGAGGATTAGACGGTATAGCCTACGCATTAGTCGAAGAGATTTACAGGCCACTAGAAAGCGAGATCATTTAAGAAAGCCTACGAATGGTTTAAAAGTCAACATTTAAGGCCGGGGAAATTACTGGGAAACAATATACAATGAGGGGAATTATGCAGGTATGGATGAAGGTTTTTATGCGGCTAGAGCTTAAACCAAGTCTCCTGAGAGAATTCTGGTTCCACGGAGACTTCGGGTTGTTGATGAAGGCAGCTGTGGCCGTATTGATGGAAAGTCTGCATGAAAACTCAAACAATAAGGGTTTTTCGTTACAGCTGACCCTTGTGGGTCTACTTTGCTGTGCGGATTTTGGGATTTCGCTCTACCAACGGTTCGGCCAGCCCGACGCCTTCCTCCATGTCAGCATCACCGCCCACGTGGCCGGATTCGTGGTGGGCCTGGTGATGGGAATCCCTGTGATGCGCAATCGCCACGAAAACCCCCTCGATTACGCCCTCTGCTGGGTTGGCCTCGGCCTTGCAATCGCACTCTTCCTTTTCACTCTCTTCTGGAACATCTTTTGGCCCGCGTATCCCCCACAGCTAGTTTGAGGAGGATTTTTCTTGTTTTTAACGAAAATAAAACTGTTTTGCCACGTTGGTTCCTGGTTTTCATCTCGTTCAGTCTGTAGCACTCGCACCGGCAACCATTAGCGTTACGACAGAAGACATTGCCTGGACGAAAGCGTTGCTTAGATCCGCTGGGGCACTACATGACGCTCATCTCTAACAATTGGGCGTACCACAATCCGTGGGTTATTTTATGTTGTGACAAAGGGCGTTGTCTAGCTGGGTTGACCTCTGCTAACCTTTTCTGGCCTATCCATGGATATTTGATAAACCCCAAGGACATCATATTTTAATTAATAATCCTATTTAAATTGGTCACCAATATGAAGCCTATATGTGAATTAATAAGAAAACCACAAGAGGTTTAGGAAGAAGTAATAATGATTGTAGCTGCAGATTTATCAGCACAGGCTACATACTCTTTGATAGCATATCGCAAACTATTTGCCGTAATACTGTACAATCTTTCCAGTTATGGCTTCTGTAGGTATCTTTCGACACTAAAAAAGCTCTTCCGCAAGCAATTACCCGAAAACACCATGTGTCCGCAGTTATCGATTTTACGTAAACTTGAAACAATCACGTGGTTTTCATTTTGCTGCTTCTTGGCCGTCATTCTGTTTACCTTTTATCGGTTTATGGGCGCGACAAAGTCAAAGAGCCCCCAAACGAGCAACTCATATGGGCAATGTGTTCACTGCGCGACCAGTCACGGTATTGACGAGTTTTGCGTCAACAATTCGGCCGCGTGCAAAAATTTTCAGTTAAGCGACGGCCACCAATGGGTCGCCCTGGGTAATTCGAACACGCCAAGCACGACAAAGCCACGGCCTCCAATACCCCCGCCACTTGAATTCGATGAATTATGCTCCGTTACGCCATTAACCTATTCAAATCGGGCCGAAAATGCCTCGCATAGACCTGTCATGCCCGATGCCACCGATGCCATCACTTCTACTTGGACTTCCGAACAATTTCCCCAAAGCAAGAAGCCTTTTTTTCAATGTCTGAATACGTTTCCAAACGAAAAAGTTGATTTGATGCCCTCTGAGTCAACGTCTTCTTGTTCAGATCCCGTATTTAAAAAGCAGACGATGGAGGAATTTTATCGACTGGTGAGGGAATGTGAGTTTCCGGTTAAGTCTCCTAATAGGGTTGTCCCGCGAATTGCTTATGGTGACCAAACTGTCCTTCTGATAAGGCAGCCCAAGAATACACCGAAACCTGACAACCCTATATCTAAACATTTCCCGGTGGAACATCGTCTTCTACAGCCAGCAATGGTACAAAAATGTACAAAAAAGACAAGCCCTTCTGCAACAAGAATGCATTCGCCCTCGTGGAGGAGCCGGGAAAGACCAACAGAACTCCGATTTTGGGTGTTCAAGCCTCAATGCCGGCTCTTCAATAACGCCGATGACCGGCGGGTTACAAGCATTGCGCGATATTGCCATTGCACCCTCACCCTGACTGGAAAATCAAAAGGCGGTCGATTTGGTCGGACTGTCCATGAGGTCACCATGCTGGCACTTAATCCAGACAGCCTGGCAAAGTGCATCAACATGATGACGGATCGATTTGATTGGTTCAGATCGTGTGAATGGACGGCGGCGCCGTCAGTATAGAAACACGAGTGAGCAACCGCGAGGAGCGACACATTGTGATAAAATTATTTTGAATTGTTTGATTTCTATGATATTCGGTATGGATTAAATTGAGTTTGCATTAGTGAACCATGACGTTGGTTGAATTAACTTTGTTCTGCTTTAGAATCGCACTGAAATAATGTGATCCACCTACACTATGGTTCAAGCTCGTGTTAGCGTCTCAACAACTAAAATAGTTAGTTCATCGGCCGTTGTTTACATATCATCACCAGAGATTATGGTCCTGGTAAATTAACCAAAATTGATACGTCTTAGCCTTTCATTGACAAACAATGGCTCCGTAACAAAACCTGACGAAGCGAACGTACTCATGAGCGCCCATTGTTAATTTAAACCGTATAAATAAGTGCAACCTTTAAAAACGGCTCATATATATTTAAAAGCGAATGTCCGCTGATGATGTTGTCGGCAAGGAGTACGTGATGAACCATGATAGGGTGTACTGACTTAACAACATGATGCAACCCGGGCTTAGGATTTTTCAAAACATTTTAAATGGTTTTAGAATTCGGCCAGAATGATAGCTTCATTTGATGAAATTCTTGCAAATAATGTTCTCTTTTGATTAAGAGACATTTGTAAGGTTAGGTTTTTATTGCATACGACAGTAATATTTAAAGTGCATTCATGTGCCGAACAAATCATTGGTTTAGCTAATGGAAACAAATGAAAGCCCGAAATTGAAAATATATGTATAACAACGAAAAGATATATATTCGATCAATTACTAATCCCACCTTAGAAGCAAACTGGGAAAACCTATTTAAGAATTAAAAAGCCCAACTTGGGAAATACGTTCGAATCTATTTTCTCTAATCGGTTAAATGCATTTGATATATTTTATATATGTAGGATAAATTAGTGGCGCAAAATCTAAAATGGTGTGCATATTGGTTCAACAGTTTTTCTGTAATGTCTTATAATTCAAATTCACCTGTTTCGCAGCCATCCTCCCAAACATGGATAAATAAGATAAAAATTGTTGGAAGTGGACCTAACCGCTCCGTAGCACAATGCGATCCGTTTTATCTTCTTGATTCTGATTTACCAGCACCAGAATCTACACTAACAGGTGCGAAGAACTTGATTGAGCATTACGGGCTTAAAACCGCCTACCAAAAGTTTTTCCGTGGCAATCTAAAAGATGATCTGTCTGGATTTTTGCCTCATCTGGCTGGAAATGTAAATATGCCGGCTTCGGACGATAACAGTGGGCTAAATGTAAGTATATAACTGAGTGGGGTTAGACAGTGCTTGCCAAATTATGTTGACTGTATTTTATTTTGGTAGGAGTTAATCGAGCACCCGCCTATATGTGGCAAAGAACTAATGCCATTTCCAGCGAGTCAGCTGGATCCTGCCACGCGTCTTCACCCAGGCCCCCTACCCCAGGAGTACATGGCCCTCTTTATGGCTCCACCAACAGCAGGCGACACAAATATATCTTGCCCTCTAGACTCCTCCGGCGCAATTCCAATCAACTCCCGAAAACGCCGACGCGATGTCCACAGGGCTTCAGGTGGGGTCGCTTCGGCAACACCAGTTGGACCCTCAACAACAGCCCAACATCTTCTCTTTCGTAACCATAACTACCAGCATCCTCCTAGTGCGTCATCTGTCGGGGCTCAAGTCCATTCCGGTCCCCAGCCTCCTCTTCTCAACGCATCTACAGCTGCTACTGCAGCGGCTAGGCCGCCATTGGTGCATTTCGCAACTCCCCCGGTAGCCACTGTCGGCCGTACCGCTGAGGACTTCTCTTTCATTGGAGGAGGAGGAGGTGCACCCTCATCCGTGGAGTCTCCTGGGGGTGGCTATTTGGATGCTGATGGTGAGACGAGGAGAAAGAAAAAGAAGAAAGAGAAACGGAGCAGTAGTGGTCGAAGGGACAGGATTGACTGAAGTTTGTTTTTATATTGATATCTTCCAAGAATACTCCCCTAACCGAGATAAAATACATCCGAGAATACTCCAAAGGTTTTGTTATGTCGTGACTATGGGGAACGAACGTGACAGCTTTACTTTCCAATAGTGTAGCCTGTTTAAATATCTTGTTGATGCGTGAAATATGACCAATATTAAATTTTTACGTGGATTCTGTCTTATCGAATTTCATCCCGATAAAATCGAAAATGGTGTTCTCTTGCAACATTCACGATAAGCATAATAATAATTGTAGTGGCTATATTGAGGTCACGAGGACAAAAACTTTCAGCTGTATAACAAGTATTGGATGTTAAAATTGTCTTTTAGTTCCTGTTTCACCTGCTCTAGTGAAACCAAAAATCGGGACAAATAAGGAATGACCGAATTGCGGTATGCCGCTGTTCTTGTTGGCATTGAACGGTATAGTCTACGCATTGGTCGAAGAGATTTACATTCAGATAAACTGGGATAGAGGGGATGGGAGGGGTCACTTAAAATACGAGCAGCGATTAGTGAACAATTATTGAAGTGGCGTTGAACGATTGTTTCTTTAATAGAGAGAATAGGCAGACCACTAGAAAACTAGATTATTTTAAAAAGTCTATGAAGGGTTGAAAATTCAGAACATTTAAGGCCGGGGAAAATTATTGGAGAAGGATATACAATAAGGGGAATTATACAGGCATGGACAAAGGTTTTTATGTCGCTAGAGCTTAAGCCAAGTCTCCTGAAACGACGAACTAGGAAGCAGAGTCGACGGCATCCACATGTTCACTCCATGATAACCGACTGTTGAAAATGACGCCGAGGAATTTATATTCTCACGACGGTGCGAAATACGACGTCACTTCGCTTACCACGCGTGCCTGGATCTCTTTACCAATGAATTTTCCGACTAGAACACGCCGATTTTCCTGTCGGGCATTTCTTCATTTCACCACCACCCAATAGCCCCCGCGCCAACCATCCAACAATTAAACCTCCAGAGACCTCAATAATACCTTTATTTTTATAATTCCCTGAGTAGGGCGGCAGAGACAACCCAAAACTGTACCTAAACTTTGCTGTCGGGGCTTTCTTTATTATGCCATCTGTCAACCCAAAGAGGCTTCGGGAAGTCCGGTTTGCTTTAAATGCCCACAACTACTGCCAACCACCCACCAGGACACCTCCAGAGGCCTCAATAAAACCTTTATTTTTATAATTCCCTGAGTAGGGCGGCTAGGGGAGGGGGGGGGTGTGGGGGCTATCGCAGACACAGCCCAAAACTCTACACCCAGGGCGCAATCCCCGTGCACCAGTGGCTGCAGATCAGCATGGCGGTCATGACGACGGGCAGGTGGATGAGCGAGGCCTGGAAGAGACTGCGAGCCGCCGGTGTCATGGGCCGGTGTCCACCGGGTTCTCCCGCCCGGTAGAAGCCGTAGGCGTAGTAGATGAGGGCGGCGTTGGCGGGCAGACACCCGATGCCCAGGGACCAGCCGGCCCAGGGGCCAAGCGCGACGGCCGAGCACCCGGCCCCCGCCAGACACACCAGCGCCGTGGCCACCGAGTAGCGAAGGGCCGTGCGCTGCCCCAGACGGGGGTTCACGTTGGCCGTCATGACGAAACCGGCGCGTGCGTAGTCCTCGCGGGCCAGCCAGGAGAGCGACATGAAGTGGGGGAACTGCCAGGCGTAGAGGAGGCAGGCCAACATCAGCGAACCTACATCAGCAAACACAGACGGGATTTGTGGTGGTGGTGGGTGGGTGAGAAATCGCCTGCTTGCCAGAGGCTATAGAGGCAGGTGGATTAATGGGGGGGGGGATGGATGGATAGCAACGTCTTCCCTACCCCATTCGAGGGAACCGGTGGCTGCTGCCCAGCCCATGAGGGGGGGGACGGTGCCTACGAGGGAGCCCACCCAGGTGTTGAGCTGGGAGACGCGCTTGAGGGGCGTGTAGACGGAGGTGTAGAGGAGGAGATTGGCGGCGGCCAGACCAGCCACGAGGGGGTTCGTGAAGACATAGAGGGTCGTCAGGCCCGAGAGCGCCGAGATGCCCGCAAACACTCCCGCCCCGAGGCGTCTAAATCAAGGGGACGAGAGAGATGGCAGAGAGATAGAGACCGCGGGTACAAGGTGATGCAGGCCCGCTCGAACCGGCTAGTTGCCATTAATATGCTCGAGTTTAAATTGTATCTTCGTGTAAAGGGTAGGCTTAAGCTGTTTTGAATGCGTTCGTTTTACAGGGGCATGATGGGGAAGAATGGTCTGGTCCTTTCCTTTTTGTTATTACTAGCTATCCCCACCAACCGGAAAGAAGGAAGTAAGAGAAGACGAGAATGTTCTTGAACGGCCGAATTCACTGACGAGTGTGATTGGTTGGTCGGCGTATGGGCGGCAGCAAGACTCGTGGGTCACACGAAGCGAGGAATGAATTAAAATGACCGAGTCCTCTTGCGGAATCCAACAGTTCCCAATAATTAACCAATTAACCACCAAAAGATTGATCGCAGGTTGTTTGGTAAAATCCCATGCGCATATTCACGCGCGTCAATTCAAGCGTTTAATCAAACATGGCCGCCATCCCTAAGCTCACCCTTTCACCCCTGTCTGGACACAACGCCTTTGGGGCCACACCACCCCCTCAATGTCACCCCCCCGATCATACCGGTACACAGACACAATTGCATTATTAACCACCCATGGATACATTTCCTACAAGACGCGCGGCGGTCCCTAGCAACCATAAAGTCTCGTTTTTCGGGCTCACCAATTGCTGCTTCTGGTGGGCAATCATGGTGGGCAGGTGACGCAGATGTGTGAGCTGGCTTATAGAACAACATCTCCTAGCAGGGATGAGCGCACAAATTCGTTTCTTGTCGACTGAATTGAAGCTCTGTCAAGAGATCTCGGTATTCGGCTACCAATGCAAAAAGAACACGGGTGCCGTTCCGAACAATTTGAATACCTCTTTCTGCACACCTCGCTGTTGCCACGCAGAACAACGACGACGACCACGGCGCATGGACTCACGCGAAACCCTTGATTGATTGACAGGTGTGAAACCAGCGGCTGGACCTGAAATATCGCAAGAAAACAAGAAGACTCACGTGATCTGCTTTCGAACCAGAGGACGCGCTTGGGTGCGCTTCATCAGACTGTCGTAGGGGACCTCCATGATCTAAGAAGAAAGAAGCACTGAGTTATTATTTACCGACGAACATACCGACGCCCCCATTGACCTCAGAACCGGCGCTAGGGGGGGGGGCATAATCGCGCATCGAAGACACGAGGAGATTGCGTGCCCAACTGCCTGATGAGGAGAGAAGCTCCCATAGAGAAACTGTAGATTCAAAATCAACTCTATCCACGTCTAGAGGGGGTTTACTGTGAGGATTGCGCCCACAAGGTTGCCTGCCTGTCTGGGAGACCGCTACACTACTGCAGATAGTTCGTAGCGGCCTATAACTCCCTGCTCCAGCATGATTCATGGATGGTGGTATCGCGGCGGTTTCCATATTCGCACTCCCAAATGAGCATGTCGAGGTTGTTTATTTATCGAACCTGTTTTATAAAAGGAATTCGTCTCGCAACTATTATGTTCTACCACAAGAGGGGCGCACGGAATCTCGCAAACAATATCAAAATCGATAATCTGCAGTTGTGGGATGCCTACCTGGTTGATGGTGTTTGCAGAAGCCGAGGTGAGACCCGTGCCAACCCCCAGAGCCAATAGGGAGGCGATGGGGTGTGCCAAGAAGGCCTCACAGGCGAAGGGTGTTGGCGCGGCAAGAGCACAGCCGGCAACGGCCGTCGACACGACCAGAGCTGTCAGTCGATCCTTTGAGAGGGCAGCGCAGATCTTGTACATGCGAAACAGCGACCGCTTCTTAGGAGCCACTTTGGTCAAGGAAGGTGACGAAGGCTCTGCCAAGACAAATACTACTGCAAAAAAACAAGCCAAACGATTTAATAAGACGACACATTTCCGGCGTCGGTCAGGGGAACTTACGGGGGTCAGCTGAATTGTCGATGGTGGCGACCAGAGTGGAGTTGAGACGAGATGGCTTGGGGGTGTTGAAAGGCCGAGATGCAGAATTGAAGCAGGACGGATTGCAGGTAGGCTTTTCATCCCGAAAGGAACCCTGACTTTCAAAAGATGAGTATTTTCCACCGCTGGCAAGACACAGGCGGGCATGAGTAAATGGAGGATAGATTGCGACAATGGGCCGGAAAGTCGATTTTAGTAGTAGTAGCATTGGCGTAGTAGTAAATGGTGTCATCGTTTATGAGGGAAATCCACAACAGTCGACCAGAAATATTTCAGAAATCACAGCTAAACGAGGGTCGGGTGTCTGGGTTGACGTTGTTTGAACAGTTCTTGCGTAGTCCAAGACAGCTGGAAACTGTGATCGGATCTTTGAGTAGAAATCTTCGGTGTTGCCGGGGGATGGGAGGAATGGGCACGATGTTTCAGCCACGTGTGTAGTCAAGGAGGAAAGATAGATAAACGTTGTCAAAATATTGACTTGTATTTCTGCGTCAGGAGATGCAAGGCAAGAGACGAGGTGGGCACACGCCTCCGGTTGGTGGGAGAGCCGTGAACGAAGGCACTGCGAACTCGAGACCAGGTTGCACAAACCGGCAACAGAAAGCGAAACCAGATGGCTGTGTTCGGCAAACTCCTGTTGGCTTTCTAAATGGATGATAAATTAATAATATTTAACGCCAACTAACCCGAAGACAATGGCAAACGGTTTTCCTTGATTATTTCGATAAATATTTCGGGCACATCTAAAGCGAGTAGTTGTGCAGAGTTTCGTGGATCGTGGGCAAAATTACCAAGATTTGCAACAATCTAGGTGTTGTAAAATTGTGAAAAAAGTGGTGTACCTGCTGTTTGTAATCAATATGTTGCGTAACGCAAAGCTCATTCACCAAGGTTGAAAAATATTTGTAGCGTTCAACGCTTCCTGGAACAGCTCTCCCAGGTAATTTTAAAAAATCCTCTTTGACTCTTAGATGGTGGGCAGATTTCTTAATTTTACGATTTGGCATCTAGGAAATAACTTAAGACTCGTTACTACAAAAACCAAATTATTTATTAAGGATTTACTGAATTTATCAAAATATTTAAAATAAAAAAACTCGAAAATAGATTTGAAAACATACATAATAGAGGGGAGGGGGAGGGGTTCATGAAATCTCGGGGAAAACCAAGTCCATGTACTAAAGCGTTCAAATAGTGAGCCATGTGGAAGTTGTTCAAATCAGAGATAAAAAGCATAAAAAACGTTTTTAACAATACTAAATATGAAAACCGCCTCTGAGTGCCTGTGTGACGCTCTTCCGGTTGAGAATTCAGACCCAAGAAATGTTAGACAGTTATAATGGATTATACAGGCATCGACGGAGTCCTTGGTGTCGACTGACCTAAATGGCGAAAAAACATAAATGGCTACATATAAAGAGGACAAAATCTCCATGATTGCTACAAGATAAACAAATTTTTAAAATACAGTTCAGGAATTTTCATGTTGAGGCGAAATTACTGATTGAAGCAATGGCTTGCATCTCAACACCTAGCTAGCACTGAAAAATACTCCCCTAATGATAGCCGGTCATTAACAGGAATTATAATTCGTCACGCAAGCATGCCATTGATTCAGGTCGGCAGCCTAGTTGATTATTTCGCGAGAGTAGGAGATAACCGTGCAGAAATTGAAAATAAAAGAAGTTGGGCAAGAAGGAAGAGGCTCTGGCGTGTTGATGGCAAGTTTATCAGCCACCACCCTCCTCGACGTGATTTTTACAAAGTTCAGATAGGACGCAGTTACGTGAAATTTTGTTAAACGCTGATGTTAATTCTAAAAATACTCTCTTAACGGTCATTACTCCAGTGTTTAGTGAAGAGTGGAAGGTGTGAGAAAAACATGGCCACGCTTGATAGGGGGCTGCTGTTTGGTTTTAAAACAAACTAGAAAGGGTAATCCGCTGTTTTTAGTGTTTCCCCCTATGTAGGGATGTGACGCTTCTAGATCACTTCAAACGTCACAGAGGATAATAATAATAATAAATAATGGCAAACGCGGAATGGCCAAGTATTAGAAGTGGGAGTATAGGCACAGAATAAAAGTTGACAATGTAAAATAAAAGAATCATCCAGCATTGTAGAAATAAAATGTATCAGGGACCGTAAAAAATTTGCAGACACATTTGTGGTGGTCTTTTGGAGGCAGAGCATTGTTAGGACTGCTAGAATATTAGAGTATTTTAAAAAAAGCCTGCGTATGGTATACACGTCGGAACGAGTGATGAATGCAAGACTGTTTTCGTTCGATGACCGATGGATCGATGTTACCAAGAGGTTGCTCAAAAAAGAGTCCTTAGTTCATCCATTGAAACCTCAATACCGCGGCTCGGGGACATCTGAAAGGTTTTGTATGACAGTTGCAGATGATCGATGAATGGCTTCAATGGCGACGGATGCTATCGCATTGGAGAAAACGTGGATTCGTGTTCGCAGCTGTCGTTCGACCAGGCACCTCGTTGATTGTCCTCCAATACCCATCGGTCGTTGGCAACGCGAAAACTCCAGCAACCCAAAGAACACCGTGGATAGCGGGAGGAGACACACACTCACGTGTGTCAACCATCTGCCGTCGAAAGCGATTTGTCTAACTGTTCGTCACCGGTTTTGACGGGGGAAGAGATTCAGAGAAGGACGTTTGGCAAATCATCCATACAATATTTGCGGTCACGATAGAGGCTTTTTGCCGCGGGATTGCAAGAAATCCTGCGCATCTGTTAACAAGAAGATTAAATATCCGACGATAACTGGTCTATATGGTCGGGTAGCCACTGGAAAATGAAAGACGATAATGAAGTATGGGCCCATTTTTGAATACTGACCGAGTGTGTGCCAACGGCGTTGTCGTCTCGAAGTGTATGAAATTAGGGTGCCACAAAACGAGAAAGAAACCATGAAACCAAAAACATAATATCAAGGGTACGAAAATGTCAGAGCACGTTCAAGAAACTGGGTCAGTGGTGATTTTGAAAAGACCACCGCTAACCAGTTTTCACTCACCAGTTGGCCGTCTCCAGGCAATTATGTGAAATATCCGCAGAAAAAGGTATCTTATAAAATTATTTCTAAATTTAACGCTAAATTCTATATTAGTCTACTGTTTTCTTTGACATATTTTTGGGTTAATGGTTCGGGGTTTGGAATGATTTATTTTGGTTTGGTTGCATACGGTCTAGGCATTCGCCGTAAGATCCCCCAAAGATCATAACACCATCATTAGCCAAAGATGACAACGGTTTTCGCATTTAACTATTTACAGAAATCAACTCTAGTGAGTCACGACCCTATTTGCCAAACGGTATCAAACGGGCATATCGTTGGTCTCCTCTGTCGTGAAACTGGTGGTGGTCGCATTTTGTACGAAGGTTCCCGTGGTTCCCGGGTCGGAGCTCTGAGTCACCAAATTCGTCTCCGCCCCCTGCGAGGACATGGACAGCACCAAGGCCTTCTTCGCTTCCAGGAAACGCGGCATCTCACTGTAGAAGGTGATATCTAGCGGCCACTGCCTCGAACGTCCGCCATCGCTGTTTCCGTAGAAAATAGTCGCGTTTCGTCGCCGAAAGCTCCCCTGAAGAAGGCTATTAGTCGTCGACATCATCTTTCTACCGGCGCGTCGGCTCTTTCGATACTCCCTGTCCATCACTTCAATCTGACGCGTCTGGATGGTCTCGGGGAGGTTGCGCATGATTGCGGCGGCCCGATGTGGCGGCTGCAGCGACGCGTGATGGAGAACGAGTGCCATTTCCTCGTACACCTTGACGATGCCCGCGTTGTAGGTGTCTGGCTCACGCTGGAGCATCCGGCGTATGTGGTCCTCGTCTAGACGCACGAACCAGGCGCGGATCGAATTTCTCCCCACCCGCCCAATGATGGCCTCGACACCAGTGGTCATTTCGTCGATCATACGTCCCGTCAGTTCTCTCACAAGACTAATAGTCCTCCGTTCCGCCAACTTCACTCGAAGAACCTTCACTAGCGGCCTCATCGTTGGGCCCATCACACCGACGGTGAAGAGGATCGTGAAGAGCGTGGAGGTTACCAGGGTGTCGTAGACCTTCTTGTTTGCGTGATTCACCTTGTTGCGGTCGACCATGATGGCGAGGGAAAGAGCCACTGCTCCACGAAGACCGCCGTACGAGAGGATGAACTGGTCCGTCAATCCGATGACGGAGAAGTCGAGGTTGAACCGATTGAGGTAGTGCGTTAGCAGGAAGACGACCAGAGCGCGCACCAGGAGGCAGACGAAGAGGGAGCAGAGGTTGAAGGGGATGTGCCAGTGGAGTTGTTTTTCGACTATTTTGACGCCAATGAGAAGGAAGATGATTCCTTCACAGATGTCACTCATTTGGTGCGATATGCTGCGGATGGTATCGAGGGCGTTCTCCTGGAGGTTGTGGAAGGCGTATGCGGCTTCTACCATGGCACAGGTAATCAGGGCTACCAGGCCGGACCATTCCAGAACATCCGTCAGGAGGTAGGATGAATAGGCCATGCTGAGAAGAAAGAATACCTCAAATTTGTTGATGTGTTTCGTGAGGAGACACGCGATTACGCCGATTACTAGTCCCACGACGATGGAGCCAATGCTTATGGTGAAGAATGCTCCAATCCCAATGAAGATGTCCCTATACGTAATCGCAGGTGACATGAGAAATTGAGTGAGGATTTTGTACAGCACGAGAGTAACTGCGTCATTAAAAAGTGATTCGCCGAGGGCAAGGTAGTAGAGGCTTGGATCGACGCCGATTTCCTGAAATATCGTCAGAACTGCAACTGGATCCACCGCGACGATGAAGGAGGCGTAGAGAAAGAGGACTTGGCTGCCGAAAACCACGCCCTCGTTCTCAAAAAACCCAATATGCTCCATGACGATAAGAAGTCCTCCAATAAGGACCATGTTGAGTACGGTGGCGACCACGGCGTAGACGACGACGGCCACAATGGTGTCTCCAAATGACCGATTGTAGAGATTGTAGGCGGCATCGAGAACTGTTGCCGGGAGGAGGTAGTGGAAGAAGGTTTCGGGGGTGATGCGCCAAAGACCGCTGTCCACGTCATCGGCGAGAACGTAGGTCAAAAGGGCTCCCATTGCGGCCCCACAGCAGATGAGCAGAAGAGATTCTGGGATGAGGCCAGCCGTGCGGGTGGCAAGTACCTTTTGGTGGAAAACTTTGATGCAAACAGTTAGTAGCAGGAGGCAGAGAATTGATATTTGATGACTATAGGGTCCAGTCGACCAGCCGGCCAACAAACGATGGCTATCATTGCTTTCAAGGGGCATGAACAGGGAGCTTTGCGCTCGCAAAGTAGCAGAAGGCGTTGAAAGACTGCACACGTGTTGTATAAGAGGCGAGTTGCACGCATTTTGAATTATCGATTTTTGGACTTCAGTTAAATAACGATAAACGTTGAAGATCTTGATTAGTATTGTTTAATTAATCATGGACCTGTTGCTCGTCAGTGACTTCACTGGAGCCAGACCCATCCAAGTTACCTAAGAGGATTGTCAGAGACAATTTATTTAAATCATTATTCGCGCGCAATATTTAAATCAATCAATAACGGCGGGTAAAACAGAAACCCACGTGACTCCACCAAGTGGTTGTCCCTTCGTTTTACGTTCCACTGTGGTATGGCCAATTTACTAAGCTTATTATTTTTGACAGGCCAAGCGAATGAGTGAATGTTTATTGCGAAGACTAATCCTCCTGCCGATTTTCCGCCTGATAATAATAATAAATTATTCTTTTTTTAGTCGAAGGCCTTCCAGATTACATGTTTCCACAATCTCTTAGCCCATAATTATGTCTGCAGGTACGTTATCAGTCTTGGAATTTCGAGTTAACCGCAAAAAGTTGCTATGCGCGAATGACCTTGGACCTCTTGTGTATTATAGTTTAATTGAATTCACGATACCCTTGGGGGTTCTGCCAATCAAACCAAGCCGGCATGACTGTTAACCAATCACCTGCCAGCAACGCGTTTTTCATCCAAGTGAACGCTTTCAAACCCGAAATTTAACCGATATTTCTCTATTAATTATATAGAGAGGAACTCCTCATCAAATGAAACCGTCTTTTACTTCAATGACCCAAGGTCGCTGCTCGTCGCCTGGCACATCCACCACGTCTCCCACCACTTCTCGGTCCTTCTCCTAATCCTCACAGTCCTCGCAATCAAGATCGTCAACGGGCTGATTCGCCGCAATATCACCAAGGCCGTCCCCGAGTCCCTAGTTACCATCTGCATTGGCGCCTGCTTCGGGGCCATCTTCAAGCGCCATGGCGACATCCATTGCGGCGTGTGGACCCTCACGCCCACCGTCTTCTTCATGTACCTCCTTCCCTTCTGCATCTTCGACGCCGCCTACAACCTCAACCACCGCGCTTTCGTAGACTGCATCGGTGCCATCATCGTCTTCGCCATCTGCGCCACCGTCCTGAACATGGTTCTGATTGGTTCGCTTCTCGTAGCCGGCGAAATCGCCGGCTTCTTCGCAAGCGAGAACATGACCTTTGGCCCCCAGGTCATGATGCTGTACGCCTCCGTAATCGTGGCAGTTGACCCCGTCGCCGTCTTGGCCATCTTCAGCGAGATTGGAGTTCACCCCAATCTCTACTTTCTTGTCCTCGGGGAGTCGCTTCTAAACGACGCCGTCACCGTGGTTCTCTTCAAAATTGTCGAGTCTTTCCTCGGCCGAAAGGATGTAAACTCGGAAGACATCTCCATCGGAGTGGCCGCCTTCTTCACCATCAACGTGGGCGCCATCTTGGTTGGAATTCTGATGGGCATCTTGGCCTGCCTGGCCACCCGCATCCACACCCACCTGGAGATCGTATTTCTCTTCCTGGGCAACTACGCGGCCTACACTGTCGGTGATGCCCTGGGCTGGTCCGGTCTGGTTGCGATGATCACCTCTGGAATCCTCCAATGCAGCTACGCCTTCCACAACCTCACCGACGCCTCCATGACGACCTGTCGCGACATTGCCCGCCTTCTCGCCGAGATCTGCGAGGGCATGATATTCCTGCTGATTGGGATACAGGTGATGTCTGACGGCCTCTACTGGCACACCACTTTTATCCTCTATCAGCTGATCGTCTGTCTGGTTGTCCGAGCCGCGGTGGTGTTTGCGCTGACCTGGGGACTCAACAAGTGGAAAATCGCCTACACGCGCATCACCTTCACCGAACAATTCATCATTGCCTACGGGGTCTTCGGGGGCCGTGGCCCTGTCCCTCGTCTACATGGTTGACACCCGAAAGGTAAACCAGGGCGGTCCCAAAGTGCACGCGACCATAGCAACCGCCACTCTCTTCACCATCCTCTTCACCGTGGGAGTCATGGGTCCTACCATGAAGCCGTTGGTGAGACTGCTGCGCGTTAAACTGGCCGAGCGCCAGACCATCAGCCTCATGCGGGAACTCAATGAAAGGATCATGGATGAGATCACCACGGGCTTGGAGGCGCTCACGGGTCGAATGGGTCGGAATCGACTGCGCACCTGGTTCCAGCGTCTCGATGAAAAGTACATCCGCCTGATTCTACAGAACGACCCGCAATTTCGCAACCAAAACATCGTCAAGGTCTACCAAGAGATCGCCCTGGTCCTCCATCAGGCCTCCATCGACCCGAAACGCGCCGACTTGATCATGGACGACCTGCCAGACTCCGTCAAGAACATCCACAGACACAAACTGGCGGAGGACGCTGAGGACGACATTCGGGAGCTCCGTCGATCGGCCCTGAAGCGCAGCAGTCGATACGGCGTGTCCTCCAGCAAGGGCTACCATCTCCTCATGGAGAAGAAACGGCGAGAGCTGCTCGAGTTGACGGCGGGCATGGATGTGAAGCTGCGCAGATACGAAGACGTCAACCGCCGTCCAATGGCCATCCTGATACCCAAGGTAGCCCAGCCTCCACAGCCTCCTCCTCCTCCCCCAGTGCGCCTGTCCAAGTCCCTCCCGCGGATGTTCTTCAGGAAGAAGAAGACCAACGAAGACAGCCCTGGATCGACGCAAAAGTGACAGTCCGCCCCAATTTTCACAAAATCGCCGCGTTTGTTTAGTGAAATGCACAAGAGGAGATGGATGAGTTGCTTTTCCTAGAGTGGGGCGGGGGGGTGTTCTGTTAGTAAAAATAAAAATAAAAATGGAATAAAAATATGATTAGCAAGGCTGTATACCAACATGGCCTTTAAGGACAAAAGGGGAATGATCGAATTGCCGTATTCTGTCGTTCTTCTTCGGCAAACTTGAGAGGATGGGAGGGGTCACCGGCTGAAAATAATTCCGAGGAATTTTGATTTTGACCTCGAAGCGAAATTATGGATTTAAGCGATGGTAACCTCCCTGGCGGTGTTGTCAATTCTGATCCGTCTTTAGGGCAAGGCTGTTAGCAAACTCCCTTTATTCTTGAGAGAGCCTCCATTCTCTCCGGGGTCTATCCACGTACACCTGTGGTTTTGACGTTGCCAGGGGGCGTAAACCGGTCTGTAATCCAACTAGCATGACTTTCACCGATCACTCCCGATCCGCGCCATAACCAGAATAAACATTTCCCAGAATCTTCAAAGCATGAGGAGAACGTTGGATGCAGCGTCGTCAAACCAACAATGCACCTCCCACTACGAATTCATTTAATTTGCCCAGTAACTTTGGTTCCGCGGGAAAGCCGAGGTCAAAGGTCACCACTTCGCTTGTCGCACCCCTGCTGTGTCCCAATCGCATCGACTCACGTGACTCATTCATCACACTTCTCGCTCATTGGCCGACGGGCCTTACTGCCCCCAACCCCTTCACGCCTGTAGCGTCAACTCTCTCTCTCTCTCTTCAATATCTTTCGGTTGGTGGGGCTACGGTTATATATATAACAGAAAGAATTGATTGGTTGAACAATCAGCTCGTGCTCTGCTCTGAGAGAACTGTTTGTCAATTGGTATATCGATGTCTGCTTTTAACCACCATAGTTTTGGATAGGGCCTTTCAATGGCCGCCATTTCCCGTTTGCCAAACTTTATATACTTCGTGGATTAAATTTGCCTTTCTTGCAAATTTACCTTGATGTCACTTCTTTTATTCTTCTTAACTTATTCTGCATTGTCTACGTATAATCGTTACGTCCTGTAACATTTTTTGTGTATTGTAAATTTTAATGCTGAAAGTTTTGGTCCTCGTGACCTTAATAAAGCGAATATTATTATTATAGTAAAGGTTATGAAACCAACTTCCGATTGGTTGAACGTCTGTCTAATGCAGTGTTTCTCAAACTTTTTCACTCGCGACACACTTGGGATATCTGAAAAGTTACGCGACAAAATCGATGGAATTTGTCATTTCTCAACTCGATCAGCTCTTCTTCCTCTTCACACGAAAGATTTGATGTCTGGTTGCTTCCAAACGGGTTGATCACCCAGTCATATTCGTCGATATTGAGTGATGGAAAATAATGGTAAATTGCTAATTGAAGGCTTATCAGTGTGGACATGATGTCATCGGCGACTGTGTTCTTTAACTGATATTCGTTTACGGAAGGGAAGCATTCAAAAATACCCTTCGAAACTTTGCTTTTCCATAGCGTCAGTTTTTCATCAAACGATTTCAGTTTGCATGTCGATAAGATAATATTTTCCGATGGTCCTTGGAGACTCAAGTTGAGATAATTCAGTTTGTCGAACAGATCAGAGAGAAACTGAACTTTGAGCCAGCAAATCTCGGCACGAAGATCGAATCAAAAATTTGTTTCCTCGACTTTTAAGAATGAAGTTACTTCTACTTTGAGATAAACGAGACGCTTCAAAACTTTTCCTTTTGACAACCAGCGAACCTTGGTGTGGTAAAGCAGCGATGTGAAAGTTCTGGTCTTTGTGACCTTAATAAAGCGTAAAAAATATTATTATTATTATTATGTGAAGTCGGAATCCATTGCATCACAGAGTTGTGCGAAAATTCTTGAATTTAGCGGCCGAGACTTTAAATACAAACTGAATTATAAGTTAGAAAAGAAATGTCGGAGTTCAAAAACCCTAGAATTTTTGAATATTTTTAAAAACTCTCGCGACACACCTGGGCATCACTCGCGACACACAGTTTGCGAACCACGGGTCTAATGGCTTTCACCCTTCATGCTCATTGGCTATTAGCAGAAAGAATTCACTGGTTGTTTCAAACTAGCCTTTTTGCGCACACATGAGCTAGCTGAAGTCCGGCGTCTTGGTTTCAACGAGAAACAACAAGCAATGATCGCAACCTTTTATTTATTTGGTGTGCAACACTCGATGTGATCCAATCCGAGTGCAGCCCACGTGTCTCGTGCGTGATTTGTCCAATCGACACCAGCGACGACTGTCATTGGCTCACGCCATTACGCATTCGTCAAACTTTATATACTTTCTCGCAATTCGGAATCTTCATGGTTGTCGGAAATTGTGGAACAACACATTTAACACTATGATTAGTTAAACAATCAGCTCGTGCTTTGCTCTGAGAGAACTGTTTGTCAATTGGTCTATCGATATCTGCTTTTAACCACCATAGTAAAGGTTATGAAACCAACTTCCGATTGGTTGAACGTCTGTCCAATGGATTTCACCCTTCATGCTCATTGGCTACCGCGTTTAGACGAATAAAACCCGAATTTATAACCAATCATGTATTATCTTGACAAGGTCGTCTTATTTTTTCGTGATGCTAACGTTTTTCTGTGGTTTTCTGGCAGTCTGAAGCGTCCTTTCATGATTGGCTGATCAATAAGATCTGTCTGCAAGACCAACATCGTCGTAAACGAAGCCTCCTCCTTCTACTTGCATCAAAGCGCAGTGCTATCTCCAGTCCTTTTCAACTATTACACGTCTAGCCTTTGGTCCCCTAACGACGTGACAATAATAAAATACGCGGCTGACCTGACTTTATGCCATGCCTGCAAGACAAATGGCAAATCTCAACAGCTCGGGCAGGCAGTCACCGAGGTACTCTTCCGCCGTTCAGTCGTCGTTTTCCTGCAATGGTTGTGCTACTTTTAACCTATCACAAACCTTGTTCACATTTGACCAATTAATTAGGACGGCGAGTCAGTTGAACCTCAAACGACCTGGCTGATATTCCATGTTTTTACCGATAGGCGATGATAAATCTGGACATCTTTGATTCTTCAGTGCTTCATTTTCATTCGATAGGGATTTTAAGAAAATTATTTGCTGTAAAACATGCTTTGTTCCCTGTAATTGCATTAATTCCTTTCCTTAATTCTATGGAACATATTCGTTCGTTAATATAGTACATTGTGCACAAACGCTTCTGGCATTAATTATAGGAATGAAACTAAGAAACCATTAAATTCTTATTGTCCTAATAATTAAGGGGGAATTGCTCATTCAAAGAGGAATCGAATTGATATTAACGTATTTATGTCCGAGAAATACTTTTCTTTATCTCTTCGTCGACTTGCATCTGTTACTCAAAGGTCCCACCTCAATGGCTAGCATTTCCGCCACATAATGCACCAAAACGTTTTTTTTTTCATTTCCAAATAAAACCTGACAATGTACGTTTTCAATCAACCTCTTCCCGGGAGATTGGCTCCATGCGTTTGATTTAAACTTTTTTTTATCTCCGGGGAGGAGACATGTTTGTTGTTGTCGCCAGGGGAACATGTATTGACCAATCCCAAACCCAGTAAACATTGCTTGGACAAAAACATTGAACAGCCAAATGTGTTAGTTTAGTGTCGTGTGGAAATCGGCCCCAGGGGTCCAGACTCCGTGAATAGAGCTGCTACTTTGCTTCATTGATCTCACAAACCGAGGCGTTTTGAGACCAAGGTAGTATAGCAATATAAGTAGTAGTAGTAGTAGAATTAGTAGTAGAAGTATCGCTAATGCGTCGATTTCGAATCTCTAAAGTAGACTCGCAAGATCTGCTCTCTGTCGACTATATGAGACGCTGATTTGCAACCACAGAGATGCTGTCAACCCTTTTAGCGAGCCAAATTCCACGCCGGTGATCAAGGGTTTACGGCAACCAAAAACGTCGAGAGGTACAATAGGAACCGACATGGAACGCCTGACGAATGGCGTTACACAAGAGCATCCTAGTTCATCTTTAAACAGCTGAATTCTCGTAATCAGTACAGTGTTTTAAAAACGCACGAAGCAGTAAACATCGCGCGTCATTTTTCCTTTTCTATCCTGGCATTTAAAAAAGAGAATTCGAGGAATTTACGTCCGTTAGGAAAACTAGACAAAATAGAATCGATTGCATAAACCCGCCGAGGCCGTTCGGTCGTCGTTTTCCTGCAATGGCCACATTTTCTCGACCATTTCACCACGTTTTCCGTTCTTCTGCAGCGAATTCAACTGCCCTGTCATCTTCAGGCGAGTTTGAGAAAGACCCTTCAAGAAACGCCACCGGTCGACCTGAACGCAAGGAGGCTGCCTTCTACAGAATTGGCCGATTCGATCTTAACAAGTTCCCCCCCTCATCGTGTGTCGCCATCTCGACAGGCTAAACATGGCTTCTAGTTCCTACACCGACCTTGGGATCTAAACTAGTCAAAGTAGACGCGCGTGTTTTGAAACCGTGTTTCCTGACATCAAACTTATTAATTTCCTGACGCTCCGTATCTCGTTTTAAAGTGATAAAACTATGCTCTCCATCAAACAGACCATAATTCCCTCATCGCAGCTCGTCCATTGGGTGATACCTCCGCCCGATCTATAAAAACCTGTCTCGATTTTAATCTCCTCAAGAACGCTAAGGAAGCACCAAATTTTAGTTTCGCACGAGCAGGAACTACGCGACTGTCTACATCTAGGGCATAACATTGCGATTACCTACATTATTACAACCAGCGTCGTTTGTCGTCACGTTATTGGCTGATCATTTAGGCCCGAATGTCCATTGGCGACGTGGCTAAGTCGAGCACGAGGACCGAGACGTCAACCTCGAGACCAATTGGCGCGAAAATCATAACCAAATCGGCGAGGTCGAACAACTGTATTTTATTGGCGGATTGGAGACTGCAGCGGACCAATGGCGAGGCGCCAAGTGGGTAAAAGCGAATCGACCGCCCCTCGTCATGGTCCCGAAACCGACAGACTTCCCCCACGCATCACTATGAAGAGATTCAGCCATAATGTACAATCGGTAAGAATAAGAGAAATACACCAATCTCCTCCGCATTCTCCGTGGCCGCTTGGTTACGCATCGATGACACCGCCCGATCTATAAAAATCTCATCAAGAACGCTAAGATCCGGATTTTAGTTTCGCACGAGCAGCAACTACGCGACTGATTACCTATATTATTACAACCACTAAAGCGTCGTTTGTCGTCACGTTATTGGCTGATCATTTAGGCCCAAATGTCCATTGGCGACGTGGCTAAGTCGAGCACGAGGACCGAGACGTCAACCTCGAGACCAATTGGCGCGAAAATGATAACCAAATCGGCGGGGTCGAACAAATGATATTTTATTGGCGGATTGGAGACTCCAGCGGACCAATGGCGAAGCGCCAAGTGGGTAAAAGCGAATCGACCGACCCTCGTCATGGTCCCGAAACCGCCAGACTTCCTCCACGCGCCACTATGAAGAGATTCAGCCATAATGTACAATCGGTAAGAATAAGAGAAATACACCAATCTCCTCCGCATTCTCCGTGGCCGCTTGGTTACGCATCGATGACACCGCCCGATCTATAAAAATCTCATCAAGAACGCTAAGATCCGGATTTTAGTTTCGCACGAGCAGCAACTACGCGACTGATTACCTATATTATTACAACCACTAAAGCGTCGTTTGTCGTCACGTTATTGGCTGATCATTTAGGCCCAAATGTCCATTGGCGACGTGGCTAAGTCGAGCACGAGGGCCGAGACGCAAACCTCGAGACCAATTGGCGCGAAAATGAAGAACAAATGGGCGGGGTCGAACAAATGTATTTCATTGGCGGATTGGCGGATTCAGCGGACCAATGGCGAGGCGCCCGGTGGGTAACAGCGAATCGACCGACCCTCGGCACGGTACAGAAATCGCCGCACTTCCTTCTTACCGTCACTTTGAAGAGACTGATTGATAATTTCGATCTACAAAATACACAAAACAATGCACCAATCTCCTACACACTCTCTCACTCCTCAAGGCCGCGCAACCACCCACCTGCCCATCGATCGCGGACGTGTACCCAGTCTCCAGGGGACTGGCATTGAGGCAGGAGACTGCCCGTCGCGTTAACATCGGCAGAAGGACCCCGTCGGATGCGAGGTCGTTGTCCGCGTGGTAACCAAGGACAACGAGGTCAAAGGATGTGGGGAGGACGAAGAGTTGACAGACCTGGCGTGGCGACAGACCGAGATCGAGCAGAGTCGCGACATCGTCGACAAAGAGGCTGTGAGTCACGCCCTCTCCAGCCGACGAGGTCTCTTTGTGGAAGGTGTCTATCTGTTGAAGGCGGGGGGTGCCGTGGGAGGTGGAAGTAATTCAAACAAATTCGCCATTGGGAGAGACCTGGGAGGTGTCATCTCACACTAATCGATGTATGGGGTGTCCCTCTTTCAGCCTCTACCAGCTGATCGTCTGTCTGGTGGGGCTTGGAGAGACCTGGAGAGGTGTCATTGCATACTAATCGATGTATGGGGTGTCCCTCTTTCAGCCTCTACCAGCTGATCGTCTGTCTGGTGGGGCTTGGAGAGACCTGGGAGGTGTCATCTCACACTAATCGATGTATGGGGTGTCCCTCTTTCAGCCTCTACCAGCTGATCGTCTGTCTGGTGGGGCTTGGAGAGACCTGGGGAGGTGTCATTGCATACTAATCGATGTATGGGGTGTCCCTCTTTCAGCCTCTACCAGCTGATCGTCTGTCTGGTGGGGCTTGGAGAGACCTGGGGAGGTGTCATTGCATACTAATCGATGTATGGGGTGTCCCTCTTTCAGCCTCTACCAGCTGATCGTCTGTCTGGTGGGGCTTGGAGAGACCTGGGGAGGTGTCATTGCATACTAATCGATGTATGGGGTGTCCCTCTTTCAGCCTCTACCAGCTGATCGTCTGTCTGGTGGGGCTTGGAGAGACCTGGGGAGGTGCCATCGCATACTAATCGATGTATGGGGTGTCCCTCTTTCAGCCTCTACCAGCTGATCGTCTGTCTGGTGGGGCTTGGAGAGACCTGGGAGGTGTCATCTCACACTAATCGATGTATGGGGTGTCCCTCTTTCAGCCTCTACCAGCTGATCGTCTGTCTGGTGGGGCTTGGAGAGACCTGGAGAGGTGTCATTGCATACTAATCGATGTATGGGGTGTCCCTCTTTCAGCCTCTACCAGCTGATCGTCTGTCTGGTGGGGCTTGGAGAGACCTGGGGAGGTGTCATTGCATACTAATCGATGTATGGGGTGTCCCTCTTTCAGCCTCTACCAGCTGATCGTCTGTCTGGTGGGGCTTGGAGAGACCTGGGGAGGTGTCATTGCATACTAATCGATGTATGGGGTGTCCCTCTTTCAGCCTCTACCAGCTGATCGTCTGTCTGGTGGGGCTTGGAGAGACCTGGGGAGGTGTCATTGCATACTAATCGATGTATGGGGTGTCCCTCTTTCAGCCTCTACCAGCTGATCGTCTGTCTGGTGGGGCTTGGAGAGACCTGGAGAGGTGCCATCGCATACTAATCGATGTATGGGGTGTCCCTCTTTCAGCCTCTACCAGCTGATCGTCTGTCTGGTGGGGTCTGCGTAGATAGACAGCGCGAACCTCGGAGAACCATTGGCGAATTCTTGTTTCAATATTTCGGTAGTCCAGGGATCTCTCCTAGCGACGACCTCTTTAGTTACTACACATGGTCTCGACTCCCATTGGGTAAGATAAATCTGGTCTAGATGGTGTCCTGGCAAGCAGTTCGCCAAAGTGTTGGACCAATCAATGGGTCCACCTTTCTAGCCATCTTTGCGCCTCCAGTTGTGCCGATGTGTCGCGAACGAGGTGCTCTTGGGGAGGGCAGTTGAAACGTCTAAGTTAGTCACTGTTCTGCGCGAACACCTTCGGTCAAACTCAGTGGCAACTGCAGACTTAAATGCCTCCCCAATGTCCCCATCCACGCAGTTGGTGCCAATGGGATCCAACTCGATGATTGAACACCAACCAGATGGTGCCCCCCTTTCTTTGTAACAAAAGACGCGATCCTTTCATGCGTCGAAAATTTTCAATCTTTATCTTCTACTTGCGCGGGAAACTCCACAGAAACTCCCCAGACGTTCACTCAACAAGGCTGTTCTGTTAGACCAAGGAAGAGCAGGAAGGACTTAATTGGACAAAGGCCCGAGATTTACTATCTCGACTAAAAGCCAGGAACTGGTACGAGGTTGCCAGGCAAGTGACAGCCCCAGGAACACAGCTGGGAAGGAAGGTTATGGGATGGGTTCAACAATACGGTTGAATTACTCGATAGATATTATGGACCAGGGCCTGCATTTCCAAGAGACCGGCGCTTCTCCACTTCCCATCCACTTTGCATCCGATGCAAACTGCTCAATCTAACAAAAACGGACTGACACGACGAAATAAGGCGTTGCTATAGAGACGATGCCCGAGCCTAAAGCCCGTCGATAGAACAAGCCACAAAACGATAGCCGAACCAAACAAGAAGAAGAATACAAGCTATGGGGGGCTCTTTAGCTCGTTTGCTTAAAGAAACTCACCAGGGCCTCCAGGTTATCATTTAGTGGTTTTTCAGCGTCCATAAGGCGGCCCACGTCAACAGCCGCCATTTTGTGACTGACACGCCGCAGTTGAGAATTGACAAAGGCCGCGTAGCGATCAGCGGAGTGGTAGGTGGCCAGCAGAAGAGAGTCCGATTTGGGCTGAGAAGCGCCAATGAAGTGGGAGAGTGCTGTGGCGAAAATCTCGTCGTGTCTACACGCCACACCTCGACTGGTTATGAGGACAAGACGTGGGGCCACATCGGTGGAGGTTGTTTGAGTCGGAAATTGTTGGCTGAGTATGCTGGCGAGGTCCATGACACCTAAGGGTCAACGACGGCGATATAAATACCTACTACTTAAAACACCAAAGTAGTGGGGACTAGACAAATAATCCCGACGCCAATACCCAAGACCAGAGGACTGCGCAATAGAACAGAGATGAAAATAACTAGGAAGTATATTTCATAAATAAGTACAAACTGATAATGAAAGCTCTATTTATTCTTTCCGCTTAGGAATTCCTGGACTATTTCGACAGCCTTCTCGTAAAGTTGTGTTGGTTCTCTGATTGGGGAAATCTAAAGGGAATTAAAGAGACGAATGAGGCTCTAGCTTCAGCGTAATCATCATCACCTCCAAACTGGACCGGAATTTCCTCACGACGAGATTTACTCATCACATCAATCGTACATTTTACCTCCAACACCGGTCAAGACGCATACGTGCCCGATGGTGTAGCTATCAGCATCTTCGCTATGTTTGTGAGAGACCAGGGTTCGACTCCCAGTTGAGGCAACTTCGGGCGAAGCTGGCGATGCAAACATTTCCTAAAAACTTCATGGCAACCCCCCACGAAGCCAGTTTATACTCTAGTAGATTTAAACCGGATAAGAGGCGAATTGACGTTCCACGTATTGAACAAGTACACCACGAATCGAACACTATGCGGCTCGCTTGCGGTTTCCACTACGAGATGATGGTTGCACAGCAACGGAAGAGTTTGCATATGGGCACTAACGAATACGCGCAGCTAACCTACATTCCCGCTGTAGCCCTGAGCGTTCTAAATCACTATTCAACGAGAAATCGGAAAAAAATATGCTTCTGGAAGTGATAGCAAAAGGACCTCCGGTTATGTACACAGGCATACTATAAATTCCGAAAGATTTAATTGATTTGATAAAGGGGAGGAATCGTCACATTCTAAGCAGGGCAGATCCATGCAGTAAACGTGAAACCGTTATTATTTAGTGTCAAGCAGCACGTACTACGACCAATTTGTATTACTAATAATCTTCATACGATGCTGGTGGTAAAACGCATTTATCCGGTGTGCTAATATAATATACACTCATCGGTCTAAAGGTAGTTTCTGAGGACCTATAATGGGAACATCGTCTGTGAAGTACTTCCAAAAGACTGATGGAAACTACCCATGAAACCTGTTTATCCCCTAACAGGAGAATGCAACAAGGAAACAACGTAAAAGGATAACGACAGACATACCTTATACTTATCCTGGAAGTACGCCCCACTATAAAATCCAGCGCCGAATCCCAGTACAAATTTGAGCATCGTGTAAAGACAGGCCTACAGGTAGAAAGAGGACAATTAAGTGAGGGTTGCAGTGCCTCGATATCGGGAGCCTGGGTAATCCGACACTTAAAATAAACAAATCCGGCGTTTGACTATGAGGTCAACTGCATTGTCCTTTTGGGACTAGTTTCGGACTTCATATCCACCGCAGGCACATTCTTAGGTTTTGCACGAATACAGGTCAAAATAACACAAACTCGAAAATAATAACTGATTGAAAAACTGTATTCACACAAAATTATAACTAACCGCTTTAAAACAGCATAAAACGCAATGGAACGATATTGTACACACCACACAAACGCTACCTGTAAGTCACAACAAACGTGTAAATAGCGATATAATTACCTTGAAATCTTATCAAACTTGTTGTAACAAACATTAAATCGGCAACTTTTCAAGGCCTCTAAATACTTCCAAAAACCTCTATAGTATTACAAATACGGTTAATGAGTGGGTTTTAAAATAATAATAGTTTGTATCATAACTATACATATTAGGTGCTGTTTATCACATTAAAAAACAGTATAGCTGAATTTCGGGGGTTTGAAGGGACCTTCTTATCCTTTGCGGCCACTTATGCTCATTATTTCGCTTTTTAGAAATATTCATCTTTATCTCGAGTTTTTGAGAAAACACTCCATTTACCGCCATTAACGTCCTTTTGACGGTTGCTGCCTTAAAATTGGTTATTGCATATTTTGGAGATTTTACATTTTGACGGGAAAGTTTATTGAACACATCTAAGGTATCTTCGGCTCGTGTTTAGTGTATTCCGACACTCTTTTAGTGGGAGGATTCTGACCGAAGAAGGATAAGACCTTCCCTGCTGTTTTTGTATCGCTCAACGAACACAGATGCATCTCACATGTAGCCATAATTAGAAGCAGGCGCATAGAATAAAAGGAATTTATGTATTATAAGAGTAATGGATATATAAAAACTAATATGCATGAAAGATTATGTCTAAGAGGCTTTGTTAAAATTGGGATGGGTCCTTATAACAGGAAAAACTACGATGCTGGTCAATGAGCTTGACAAGGGAGGAAGTTGAACTCACCAAGACATCACTCAGTCGAATTAAAAATGGGCCTCGAGTTGGTTTGCGTGAATCTGAGGATTTTCATGTTTGCTAACTGCTGGTTGGGGAACCGCTTTGGTTCCCCAAGAAAACTCTCGCATTATATTAATTTCCCTAAAGTATAGACAACCTCGCGAGGATAACAGGTCACCACATCGCCTGTCCCTCATCTATCAACATTCACACATGTTCATTTCCTCATGTTGCTTACTGTTCATACTCTCCATAACGTCTGTATAAATAGCTAAGCGAGGAAGAACTCAACGTCACCTGATAACCGAAGCATCACTAAATCATTCAACGACGACCTTGGATTATGGTATTCAGGCGCTCCCAAAAGCTCCGACCACCCACAATACGCACTGGTTCGAAGACGCGGAATCAACGACTACCGCGGCGAATACCTGCTGCCAAAAACGTTGGAAGGTACCACAAAGCGGACACGGAGCTTGCAGTTCATCTACGGAAAGCGCCGTTGGAGCCAGTGCAATACCGCAATCTGTGCATGGGCAGCCTCGGTATTAGAGATGGCCATCGCTGGTGTTAATGGTTTTTTTTTCGATGAAGCTTTCAAATCCACAAAACTCGGTGACCTATGGTAAGAACTAGTCATGCATTTATGCTAAACCGCTCCTAAGGGTGGCATAACCTTTAGATTCACCTACCAGCCAACAGTGGCACACGTTAGATCGCTGAAACCCAGTGCTTTCTGTCCGCCATTTTACTCGGAAACAAAACTGTTTCAATTAATACGGCTTAACGCCAGTCAACTACTGGCTGACACTCGTAAAATGCGCTGACTGTAATGTGAACAAAGATTCCCGTGTGGGGAGACCGGCATTAAAGGAAACGCATCTCCATTGAGTTCTACCCGAGAGAAGATGTTGTCAGGCTGGTCCCATAAAGCAGGAAAATGCACAGCAATTATAAACATTTATTTACAACCAAGCAACACATCACACAACCCGCAGCATCATCGTCTAGTTGCCGCAGACGCGTGTTCCCTGGCCGTGCCGAATTGGAAGTAGTGGGGGGCGAGCTCAAGCAGCCAGTCGGGGTCGATGGCGCCCACCCCAGAGATGCAGGTGGCCGTGGTGGACTCGGAGGCCTCGCTGGTGGTTGCCATGACGTCGGCGGAGAGGTGGACGCGCGTGAAGATGATCCACTTGGGCCAGCGGGCCGTTGCGCCGTAGAGGACGCTGCTCGGGTGGAGGCGAAGAGCGTGGTCGCCGCGCACAGTGAGGTAGTGACTTCCGGACGGCGCCAACCGAGCTACCTAGATGATGCGGAACAACCAACAACCAAAGCGTCACTGGACCTATCCAGAAGGAGGAGGACGGTAACAGAGGTCGCTGAAAAACAGCTCCACTACGTGGATACCAATCCGGAATTGTCCTGCGTGCATTTAATCCGAATAAAACCTCCACCCGGCCAGTCTCTAGCTGAAGCTACCCACTTCTCCGTCCTCCTAAGACCCATCCCACCAACCAGCCAGCATAATTACTCAACCTTCTATTCCAATCCATAAAGTCGGCATACGTAAACAGAAGACCCATATACTCCTGATACGCTAGACAGCTCCGACTATCTCTATCCCACCGGATGCTCTCGACGATTCTCGTAACCTGGGCGAAGAAGCAACACCAAATCGATGTATCACCGACTGCATGTACTCCTGATACGCTAGACAGCTCCGACTATCTCTATCCCACCGGATGCTCTCAACGATTCTCGTAACCTGGACGAAGAAGCAACACCAAATCGATGTATCACCGACTGCATGTACTCCTGATACGCTAGACAGCTCCGACTATCTCTATCCCACCGGATGCTCTCAACGATTCTCGTAACCTGGGCGAAGAAGCAACACCAAATCGATGTATCACCGACTGCATGTACTCCTGATACGCTAGACAGCTCCGACTATCTCTATCCCACCGGATGCTCTCCACGATTCTCGTAACCTGGACGAAGAAGCAACACCAAATCGATGTATCACCGACTGCATGTACTCCTGATACGCTAGACAGCTCCGACTATCTCTATCCCACCGGATGCTCTCAACGATTCTCGTAACCTGGACGAAGAAGCAACACCAAATCGATGTATCACCGACTGCATGTACTCCTGATACGCCAGACAGCTCCGACTATCTCTATCCCACCGGATGCTCTCCACGATTCTCGTTACCTGGGCGAAGAAGCCTCGCAGGAGTGCGCGTAGAACCGGTACAGGGTTACCAGGGGGTTCGGCGGATACCCAGGGCAGCTTCGCTCGCTTCAGCACCCCGGCAATCTTATCTCTGAGGTAGAGAGCGTGCTGGAGGCCGCGGGCGTTGAGCCCCACCGACTGGCACCAGCGCCTCGCGGCCTCTTCGCCTCCGTCACCGCCGGCGCGGACTCGCTGGTCGAAGGCAGTGAGGGCGTTGAGCTCGGTGAGGTGGTCTCCGGAGGTGGTTCCGAAGAGGGTGCGCTTCGAGCGATCGGCTGTCTTTTTGTAGTTTGCACTCGTCACAAACACGTGTTGCAACTACAAGGTGCGGGAAGAATAAAAAGGACGGCGTCTTGTGGCGAATAGCCTCTCCGCGCCCTCCCACGCCTCTCACCTGCATGAGAGCGACAATCCCAGCAACCTCCTTGGTGCAACCCTCCTCAGTGGCGCCTAGCAACGCGGCGGCAGCGGCCGGGTCGCCAACTCCGCAGGCCGAACACAATCCCGCCAACTGCGCGCCGCGGGGTACAGTGAGCGCCCCCCCTTTGTCCAATGAAATGGCGCCCAGCGAGACAAGGCGCTCTGCAGCCTGTCCTAGGTGACGCACGGGGGGGCGCGGCGGTAGCCAATCGAATTGGGCCAATCGGTCCACGCCAAGGGATTTGAGACGAAGGAGGGCCGTGGAGAGGTCGGTCCGCTGGGATTCCGGCGGAGTGAAACGGGGCAGAATGTGGGTGTAGGCCTCTTCGGTGTACAAGCGATAGACCTGTCGTTGGAGAGAAACAATCTTTCGATGTAATAACACCACCGATTGGGTTTCAGGGGTTCGTAGTGACCCCACCGACGACGTACCTCTCCCATGCGAACGCGACCCGCTCGGCCGGCGCGCTGATTGGCTGAGGCCTTTGAGACAGGCACAGTGACAAGAGCCTCGAGGCAGTTGCGTGGATTATATGCCCGCATGCGCGCGTACCCGCAATCGACGACGTAGGCGATGCCGGGCAGGGTGACGCTGGCCTCGGCAACGTTGGTGGCCACGACAACCTTGCGGCAGGCGCGCACAGGCCGGTCGAAGACGCGGAGCTGTTCGTGGGCAGGCAGACTGCCGTAGAGGGGGAGGGCCCTAAGTGGGGGGTAGCGGCCACCGCGTGAGGCGGCTTTGGATTGGAGGAATCGGTCTTTGCGCTGTCGGTACTCGTCCACCAGGTCGTGCACAAGGCGGGTAACTTCGTCCTGGCCTGCAAACCACCCACAAAAAGGCTGTTAAACGCGTCGAAGAATATCTATCGCGGCTTGGTGTGACGCCGCTATAAAAACACGGAGAGGCTGGCAACCCTTCCATAAATTCCGACAGTTTCGTCGCCAAGGTAGGGCAGGTACAATCAAAACCGACATAAAACGTCCATCTAAGGAGCGCGAATGAAGCTGGCTTATCATCGAACAGAAGATAGAGGCCAAATTTGGATGTGCATACACCATTATTGTGTAACGGTTGCTGTTAAAAGGAGAGTCAGTCAAAGACTGAACTGATAAAAAAACACCTTCAATTTAAAGCCTCTTAATCCATATGATGACTGGTGAATAAGACGGTTTAACAACAAGACTAGGCCAATACTCTCGACAGAAAAGCCTAATCTTTACCATGAAAAAGAAATGATTTTTACAGCTGGTGCTCACCTGTGACAAATACGAGAATGTCGGCGCCAAGTGGTCGCTCTTCGTGGAGTCTGAAGACGGTTTTACGGGCCTCTGTAACGTAGCAGGGTGTTGGGTCTCTGAGGTAGAAAATCTTAACGGGATGTTGGCGACCTTCGACATGCAAATGCGAAACTGGCAGCAGTTTGTTACCATCATCAAGCCCATCCTTCAGGTTGAGATCCTTAAAGTAATCTATAAAACTGAGTAGATTTTAGAAAAGAATAACGCCAAGTTTACTTCTGGGCCTCAAGGGTAGCAGAGGAAATGACGACCCGAAGATCGGTAAGCCGTTTCCTAAGAATCTTTTTCACTAGCCCAATGACAATGTCGACATTGATGGATCTTTCGTGCACTTCGTCGAGCATGATAACACGATAGTCCTTCAAAAGCGGATCACGAGTCATTTCTTGAATCAACATTCCATCGGTCATGTATAGGATGGACGTTTTCCCTGGTTTAAAGCAGTCCTCGAACCGGATGAGGTAGCCAACTTCATTCCCAAGTTTGCAGTCTTTCTCCTCAGCGACACGAGCAGCAAGAGTAATGGCTGCTACTCTTCTGGGTTGGGTGACAACCATGTACGTCGAACTGCCTCGTAGCCAGCCGGATTCGTAGACATACTGCGGTAACTGAGTAGATTTCCCACTGCCAGTTTCACCAGTAACCACCACGACTCTAATAATGAAAGGGTGTCTGGTGTGTACCATACCTTGAGGTTTCAAGAAGATACAAAAAATGACTTCGCCATCGAAATGTAGGCAAGTTTTCACGTTGGTGGTCAACGTATTTCCCACCAGACCGACCGGAAATTACTGCTGCTTCTTCTGATCCGTCAATCTCTTCTGATGCTATTAAATTTTCCTCCCCCGGCTTAAGAAACCGGCCACGCTTTGGTGGGATTGCCATTGCAATGTGCAGGCAGGTATTCTTAAATTCACAAAATATACATACACAAATTCGCACAAGGTCATATTTAGTACGACATCGGATATCTTAGTAATTTTTAATTAAGCAATCCTTAACCTTTTGAATATATTTGCGACCATCAAATCAATTTGATATTTTCGCAAGCAAATGACTGGAGTTAGCATCTTAAACTAATCGTGTTACTCAAACCATTTTTTCTGTATGCAGCAACAGTATGTTTCTGTAAGGGCACATATTCACATTTCGTCTGCATGTAAGCGTTCCGTGAAGCAATCTTACGTTTTCAGTATTTTTAATCCGATTTATCTATGTTCGAAGTTCTTTGCAGAATCGCTTAGATTATTGAATACAGCATTACCTTATTGTTACTCAACACCGTTTTAATTTTCTAGTTTCTAACCATGTACAAGCTGCGAAAGTCGTTATGTTTTTCCAATATTGTGGAAAGCAGACACTTTGCATTGAAACATGCGCCGTCAAATCGAATGTACTGCCTCGAATTAGTCAAGTAATGCTTCAATATGGTTTACTGTTTTCTTTTCCCAGAAATGCTGATTATTACGGCTATCTCTGCACGCTGCCTTTACCTCAGCCACAGCAACGATTTGCCTTTGCTCTTCGTGCGTTCAATGTAGAGATCTCTCGTGTATGTTACTTTAGAACAATCAGTTCGCAGTAATATGCATTCATTTCCATTATTTAAGTACTCTTACGTGTTTATCTTGTATCCCACAGGTTCGCGATCGTGCTCCAACGTCGCAGACGGCAAATTTACGGTATCAATACTGGCTAGACACCCTCAACACCATCTTTACTCACGCACACGGCACATACGCTACTCCGATCGACCAGGAGCTCAGTTGGGCCGTCACCCAGTTCCCCAAAGTGTCTGTTCATTGGTTCACAACTCTTATCCAATCTCGAGTAAGACGTCCACTTATCCTGCTCACCTCTTTCCCTGTAGCGGAAGCGCCTCGATTCAGTGGCTTTCCAGAGCTGCAGCGAGCTTGAACGCTACTCCGAATCCACCAATGTCCCCATTCATTGTGCCCTTGCAGAATCCTTTGGTGGGTTTTGGCGTTTTCACTTATACCCATTTGAGTAGGTGTGAAGTCGATGGTCTTGGACAAAGCCCTTTCCCACATGGCCAAAGCTCAGGGCATTCTCACTCACCTACGGAGCATCGCACCCCTCGCAAGCAGAGATCGGGTTGTCTTCGTACCCACCGAAATCCTTCTTAAAGTAAGCACCATCTAGCCCTGCGAAAAAATTTTATCGGCTGGGGGAAGAGTTTCAATAGTGAGACAGTACCCCAGGAGCAACATCGGAAGATTTTTTGACGCAACCTCTGGGGTATTCCGAGTGTCTCTTGTCGTGATCTCGTATCTACGCGACCATCTCACCAACGACGCCGGTTGAGCTATAAAAACCTTTTCGTATCGTTGCGTGGATGGTGTAGCGGTCAGCGTCCTCGCCTTGATTGGAATCCTCGGTTCGACCCCCTATAAAAAACGCCGGTTTATCCTCTCGTAGGAGATAGCGTCGCAAGTTTAAATTGCATCACCGTGTAAAGGGTTGGCTTAATCTGTTTAGATCAGCGTGTCTTTTGCGGGGGCAAGGTCCGTGTCGACGGCTAGGAGCTGACAAGACAGAAAAGGGTGGTCTGGTCTTTCTCTTCGTTTTTGGCGGGGTCGTATGCATCCTCAATCGTCTTCCACTTCTTCCAGCACAAGCTTCCTGCGGAGGTGCTTCTGCGGCTGTGTGCGGGTACTTCAACGGGCGTTGGCGATGTAGCCCTCCGCGAGGAACAACTTCGCGACGTCTGCCATGACCTGGCCTCCCTGGCGCACCACCACGCCACCAAGGCCGCGGACGCAGCTGTCAGCCTCCGCAAAAACGACCCGGGTATCCCCGTTCATGTGCCCGGCCTCCTCCTCCACCTCCCCCTCGTGCCCCTGTGCGGTCTCCTGTCAACCCTGGCGAAGTGCAGATTCGATGTGAGGGAGGGGCAGTTCGTCAGTCGACGCGACGGTCTTATGGCCTTAAAGATAGCCTGGTGCAATATGACCGGCCGAGTACCCAAACCCCCCAAGGAATGATGTATAAAATGTTTTTCCTACTTATATTTTATTAGTAAACTGTTATTTGTATACGTTCTGGTGTGTTCATCGATTAAAGTGGCAGGGTTGGTGCTGGTCTCTGCCACGTATCTGTCTTTAACGATACTAGTACCAATTAGTATTGCTTGGTTACGGCTTATCAGGGATAGACCTTTCACCGGGGTTTGCTATCACCTACAGAAGATGGGCCAGCTTCATGCATGCACTGAGATTCTTGTAATTATTAAATCGACCAACTACGAATGTCTACTGTCCACGCCATCGAACCGTCCAACCCCGAAGATGACTTCGAATGTGAAACGCACACTCGGTCATTCCTTATTTGTCCCGAACAGGTGAAGCAGGACATTATATTTTTATGCTAAACCTCAGAACAGAGGATGTTCCGGCTCATTTATTCTCATCCTTTCAACACATATCAAAGGCACGCTATATCGTGCCCAGTTATAAGTTAATAGAGGGCCGATTTTCTCGAAGACGTAATCCCTGTTTTTTACGCCTCGCTCGGTATTTTATTTAGAAATGTTGCCTGCAGAAACAATCGTCCAAAAATCGACAAGCCAATTGGCGGTGGATTATCTTTTCATGGATTGAAGACACACGGACCAATAAAAATTGGAAGTAGTCAACTGTAGATAAAGACAGTGGGTTTATTTACAGTCAGTGAACCCAATTTTTGCGAGATTCCGATTCGTTCGGAAGTAAACCATTCAGGAAGGACCACCTGTCATCGGTGTAGTTGATTGGTTTTAAGGTCGAGTTCCTTTATAAAATTCTAATTAAACAAATAAACATAATAATCTGTTTATTGGTAGATATATGGATATGAGAGCGTCTACGGTTTATGACTGATATCTAATCAATTACAAAAGTCTCGCTTTTGGTGATATTTTCGATGACATTTCAAATTTCCAGCTACATTCTCGAACAAAAATGACCCAATGACAATGCCAGACCGGGCTCTGTTGAACGATTATAACAACCAAAAATATCCACAATTTTGCTAAATAACGTTTACGCAGATCCACGATTTTTGTAGTTAAATTTTAATTATTTTTATACGATTCTCGGGCGAAATAGTATCGATTTCACCGAATTACACGATCTGTCAATAGAAACGCCTTCAAACAATCAAATAAAATCATAAAAACACCGCTGAAAAGAAATTCGAACTTGAAAGAACACATTTATTGACATCTGCACTGATCCCATCTCCGTTAACCCTCACCTGCTCACTAGGTAGTCTGATTTTCGCAAACCAAACGAAACCCCCAAGAGGCACCACGTGACCTCAAAAATACCCGGTAGTAGTCCCGTGAAGCCCTTTTTTTAAAAAAAGCATCGATACATCACGTGCTATTTTCGGCGTCAGTAATTGCTACCAAGCCGTGTGGCCGTCTTCCACACACCCCTTCCGATATACCCGGGTCTCTAAAATAAAGACTTCCAGCCACTGAAATGCGTGAAATCCTCTACCTCATGATAGGCCAGTGTGGCAATCAAATGGGCGCCAAGGTACGTCGCCTCTCGCTCGCTTATTATCCACGTTTCAATCTAGTTTTGGGAGGTGATAGCCGACGAGCATGGCATTGGCCCCGACGGCTTCTATCGAGGCGACTCGGACCTTCAAATCGAGCGCGTCCACGTCTACTTCACAGAGGCCGCCGGGGGACGCATGGTTCCGCGATCGGTCCTCGCCGACCTTGAACCCGGCACCCTCGACACCATTCGCTCCGGCCCCTATGGCTGCCTCTTTAGGCCAGACAACTTCGCCTTCGGAAACGCCGGAGCCGGCAACAACTGGGCCAAGGGACACTACACGGACGGCGCCGAGTTGATCGACAACATCATGGAGATCGTGCACAAGGAATGCGAGGCCTGCGACTGCCTCCAGGGCTTCCAGGTGGTGCATTCGATGGGCGGAGGAACTGGAGCTGGAATGGGGACTCTTCTCATCAGCAAGATCCGCGAGCAGTATCCCGACCGCATCATGTGCACCTTTTCGTGCTACCCGTCGCCAAAGGTAAGATCGCCCCCACTCCTAAGCCTGCTGATTGGTTCTTTAAGGTGATTAGAGTTCATTGATTTGTGTGTACGACTTTGCCTATGCGGCCTCCGCTAGGTTTCCGACGTTGTCGTGGAGCCGTATAATGCCACCCTAGCAACCCATCTGCTAATCGAATTGGCGGAGCAGACGTTTGTGATCGACAACGAGGCGCTTTTCGACATCTGCCATCGGACGCTGAAGATTAAGGAGCCAACCTATGGCGATTTGAACCACCTTGTCTCGACAACCATGTCTGGCATCACGACGTGTCTGCGGTTCCCGGGGCAGCTGAACGCGGACCTCCGCAAACTCGGCAACAACCTCATCCCCTTCCCACGACTGCACTTCTTCGTTCCCGGCTTCGCGCCACTCACTTCCAGATGCTCGGCGAGTTATCGACCCTGCTCCGTCCACGATCTGACGGCACAGGTGTTCGATCGGCGAAACCTGATGGCCGCATGCAACCCCCTGATGGGGAAGTACCTGACCGTGGCGACAATGTTCCGGGGTCAAGTGTCCATTCGCGAGGTCACGCGAGAAATGCTTGCCGTGCGATGCCGAAATTCGCCTTACTTTGTCGACTGGATACCCAACAACGTCAAAACCGCCGTCTGCGATGTCCCTCCACGGGGCATGAAGATGGCGGTGACCTTCATTGGCAACAACACGGCTATTCAAGAGATATTCCAACGCATCGCGGAACAATTTTGCGTGATGCTCCGTCGAAAAGCCTTCTTGCACTGGTACACAGCCGAGGGCATGGACGAGATGGAATTTCAGGAGGCAATCGATAATGTTACGAAACTGATTCACGAATACCAACAATTTGAGTGCAACAATTGATTTGCTTCGACCTACCTGCTTTTTGTAATTTGAAGAAGAGAATATATACTGCTTTTCATTTATTTACATCATCATCAATCCAGCTTCGCTTCTTTATGGATGTGTATTGGTGTTATAGGTGTCCGATGTTGTCGTTGAGCCCTACAATGCAACCCTTGCGGGTCACCTGCTGACGGAGTTGTCAGACATGTCCTTTGTCATCGATAACGAGGCCCTCTACGACATTTGCTACCGAATCCTCAAGATTCAGAGTCCCACTTACGGCGATTTGAACCACCTTGTCTCAGCGTCCATGTCTGGCATCACCACGTGTCTGCGGTTCCCTGGGCAACTGAACGCGGACCTCCGCAAACTCTGCGTCAACCTCGTTCCCTTCCCTCGGCTCCACTTCTTCATTCCCGCCTTTGCGCCGCTCTGTTCTCGCTTCGTGCAGGTCTACCGCACCCACAGCGTCCACGACCTGACCAATCAGATCTTTGACATCAAGAATCTCATGACAGCCTGCGACCCGCGCCATGGAAAATACCTAACTGTTGCAGCCATCTGGAGGGGACACTTGTCCATCAAGGAGATTGACGAGGAGATGCTGAACGTGCAGAACAAAAATTCGTGCTACTTCGTCGAGTGGATCCCCAACAACGTCAAAACCGCCGTCTGCGATGTTCCACCGCGAGGCATGAAGATGGCGGTCACCTTCATTGGCAACAACACAGCGATTCAAGAGATCTTTCAGCGGATTGGAGAGCAATTCCAAACCATGCTACGGCAGAAGGCCTTTCTCCACTGGTACACCTGCGAGGGCATGGATGAGTGTGAATTCGACGAGGCCTACTCTGGGATGTGCGATCTCATCAGCGAATACCAGCAGTTCGAGAACGACTAGGATTTTATCTCTCTTCATTGGCGTGTCATTGGTTTTTTCCTTTTGCATCTGTGTGTATAAAATACATCCATTTTGATTTGCTGTCTATGCAAAAAGAGAAGCCGATGATCTGATTTCTCGGGGGAGAACATCACCGTGTTGCCACTTTCCTGTCATTTTAGGTGTCTGAGGTGGTCGTAGAACCCTACAATGCCATCCTTTCCCAGAATCAGCTAATAGACCTCTCCGACGAGTCGTTTACCCTCGACAACGAAGCCCTCTTCGACATCTGCTTCCGAACCCTGAAGATCAAGAATCCCACACTGGGCGACCTCAACCACCTTGTCTCGGCAACCATGTCTGGCATCACCACGTGTCTGCGGTTCCCGGGGCAGCTGAACGCGGACCTTCGAAAGCTTGGCACCAACATGGTTCCCTTCCCACGCCTCCACTTCTTTGTTCCCTCCTTCGCCCCTTTGACCTCGCGATACGGCCAGGCTTTCCGCACATACACCGTGCACGACCTGACCTCTCAGATGTTCGACGCAAAGAATCTCATGTGCGCTTGCGACCCACGCCACGGGAAATACCTGACGGTGACGGGCATGTTCCGTGGACGCCTCTCTGTTCGCGAGGTCGAAGAGGAGATGAGCAACGTGCAGAACAAGAATTCGGCCTACTTCGTCGAGTGGATCCCCAACAACATCAAGACGGCCATTTGTGACGTGCCTCCACGCGGCATGACCATGTCCTGCACATTCATTGGCAACAACACGGCGATTCAAGAGACCTTCCAGCGGATTTGCGATCAGTTCACCATCATGTTGAAGCGGAAGGCCTTCATCCACTGGTACACCGGCGAGGGGATGGACGAGTCTGAATTCACGGAGGCCTTCTCCAACGTCTCAGACCTCATCCACGAGTATCAGCAGTTTGAGAGCGACTGATGGGAGCGAAAAAAGTGGCTGTGTCGCTGTCCGCTCTCGTCGATATTATGTTTGCAAGATTAAAAATTACTTGCACACGAAGAAAATGCATAATAATATACATGTCCGCTTCTATTTAACTAAAAAAAGCAACTTGTCGTTTCTATTTGGGATGGGAAGAGTAAAACCGCGAGTAAAACCGCCTGAATTGAAACCGAAATGGTGTGTGTTTTCGAATTTAGACCTCCGAGGTAGTCGTGGAGCCCTATAACACGACGCTGGCTGGCCACCTTCTCCTCGAGCTGTCCGACGAGTCGTTCATCCTCGACAACGAAGCCCTCTTCGACATCTGCTTCCGAACCCTGAAGATATCGAATCCCACACTGGGCGACCTCAACCACCTCGTGTCGGCAACCATGTCTGGCATCACCACGTGTCTGCGGTTCCCGGGGCAGCTGAACGCGGACCTTCGAAAGCTCGGCACCAACCTGATTCCCTTTCCACGCCTCCACTTCTTCGTTACCTCCTTTGCTCCCCTCAAGTCTCGCTGGGCACACGCCTTCCATATCTGCACCGTCCAGGACCTCATCAGCCAGATGTTTGAGTCCAAAAACCTCATGTGCGCCTGCGATCCGCGCCACGGGAAGTATCTCACGGTCGCAGGCATGTTCCGCGGGCGAATCTCCACGAAGGAGGTGGACGAGACCATGCTGACCATCCAGAACAAGAACTCGGCCTACTTTATCGATTGGATCCCGAATAACATGAAATCGGCCGTCTGTGACGTGCCTCCAAGGGGGATGAAAATGTGCGCCACGTTCATCGGAAACAACACAGCCATTCGGGAGACCTTCCAACGCATCCAGTGCCAATTCGAGGTGATGTTCAAGCGACGTGCTTTCCTTCACTGGTACTGCGCTGAGGGCATGGAAGAGATGGAGTTTGAGGAAGCTCATGCCAATATTGACGACTTAATTCACGAATACCAGCAGTTCGAAGGCTCTTCCGATGGTTTGTGAGGGTCTCTGGGCTGGGTTGGGTTCTCTGTTCGATGACTTTATTGTTTTTTGCTTGAACATTTGTGACTTCTTCTCATTTACTGTTGTACAGATTGTGAAATAACTTGAAACTCATTTCTATTGGTTAACGGTCTACGTTGCGCACATAAATTTGTGAGTTATACTCATTTACTCAATTGTTAAATAAATTGACATTTTAATCATTCAACAACAATGTCGTTTTTGATCAATCTAAAGCTTTGCTAGACGCAGCGACCCGTTGAGGCAAACAAAATCTAGACATGCAGACAATAGCAGAATCGGGAAATGCCGCCCTTCTTGTGAAATTAAACCACTTTTGAACAGTCGACGAAGGCCTTGATGCAGGTCTCCTGAAATTTACCGAAGACGGCATCCACATGACCACTCCAGGATAACCGAAGCATTATCCGTCTTGAAGGCATGGAGTAAGGTTGTTCGTCTATTTTACGAGAGCCATGCCATTAGCCGACCGAAGTCTAGACGTTAAATGATTGAAGGGAATATCGGAGACAATGGGCTTTGTGGTACACCAAGGCGGAGGAGGAGGAGGTTTTGGTTTGGACTCAAACGCGTGAGAAGAATAATTTAGAAGAATGCTCATTATCCATCCGGAAGGTGTTGAAAGCGGAGGCTGTTTGAGAAACAGGGGTATTGAACACAGTCGGAGGACTGGTCTTGACTAGAAATGAATTACTTAATACAGATTATCCGTTCCATTTTATTCAACAGCGATGGCTCGTAATTAAGAACATTCCGGAAAGCCATCTTAACGGCGGCAACTCAAATTTGCGCAGATTCCCAGCACGGCAACCACTGATCGGAGCTTGGCATCTGGGATCATTGCGCACTTTCGCGACGACGAAAAGTAATTCGTCATTTCGGGGTCAACTGCGTATCGGCGGGTGGATGGGTTGTGTTAGGTCACCGGGGGTCATGGCCATATGTCGGTAAGCTCACATTAATTGCGAGGCTGGATTTATTGCTCGAGGGGTATAAAAGGACTCACGCAAATCGCAACTGAAGAACATTCTGGTGTACCCGAAACCGATTCGTTGTCCCGAATTTGCCGCTGACAAGTTACCGAAAACGGCTAATTCGAGTCAACAGGGTCGTTTTCGGAGACACAAACCACCACAGCCACCACCCCATTTATTTGTTTAAACTTGTTTTTTTTAAATCTATTCATCCTGCATTCACTTTACCTTGGGAACTTTAAAATTAGTCGAAAACGGCTAATTCGAGTAGTCAGGGCCGTTTTTGAACGCACACAACACCATTGAGAGTCTGTCCGTTATTTTAAATCATCTTTTATTCTGTTTTTTCGCATATTTTTGCACTGCACATCATTCTAGTTTTAAAAAAACAAGATTTTTCATGACTTACCCTTCAGACTTTACGCATTGGCCAAGGGAAACCTTTTTACTCTCGTAAATCCATCGGTCGTAAATTTTAGACTATCTAGTATTTATATCAATAAGCAGGTCGTGTTTTCTCTTCAAAATTAGTTTTTTATTTGAATTTGCACAAAAAACTAGAATTTGAAAGAACTGTCATCATCTAGCGGGTTGGGGAATTCCCTTGATTGTCATATCAGCTTTTTTCAAGGATGATTAGTGGCTGGTTATAATATATATAATGTGTATGCCGTCGTCGGTAAATGTCGTCGCCTCTGCTTCTCAGTTTGCCGTTTTAGGAGACTTGGAGTAAGCTCAAACAACATTGCATTTTCGTTAGGAATTATTTTTAGTTCATCCGACCTTAATTGGACAATTATTATTTAATTTAATAAAATATGTTGCCATTTTTCCGATTGAGCCACATGCTGGTGTGTTTGTCGTGTCCACTCAAAACGCGTAACTTGATTCAATTCTATTTGAACGCCCCACATGAATTATTATATCGATTGGACACTTGAAGTCTTCTAGAAGCGAAAGCAGTGTTCCGGCAATGTGTCTACGGCTGTCGCTGAACGCAATTCTGTTTTTCGTCTTTGTCTGGAACGTGGTAGTGTTGGTACGTGTTTCATTGAAATTCATTCTTAATCACGGGTTGCTGTGTTCAGCCTACATGTTGGTTTCATGAGTGTGTGCTGAATGTTGCAGCGGTGTTCTGAATAGTTTGAAACGCTAGAATTTCCAGAAAATTCAACAAAAAACCAATAAAAGCTCACCCTCGGGATCCTAAATAGATCACTTTGATTTATTTCAAACGAATCGACGATATTCCCTACTTGGGTCGGTTTTTAAACCCGAAAGAAAGTAATCGTGACTGGTTCCCTGAAAGGCGTATTCAAATTTGATTACTGTTCATACTTTTCATTCACACCAGCTTCTCCTGCTTTCAGGCATGTGGCCTCGCGGCAATCGGGTTTGGTGTGAAACTGCTGGACGCTGATGTGGAAGGCAAGGTGATGCGCAATCTGGTGAACATCACCGGTGGCCTCATCGTCTCAGTTGGAGTCATAATTTCGACCATCGGCTTCCTCGGCTGCTTTGGGGCATTCAGCAAAAGCGTCATAATGATGAAAACGGTGCGTCATTGCAATTTCATTGGTCAGGGTCAACCAATCAGACACAATCCGTCCTATTTTGGCAGAAATTAGTTCCAAACTAATTGCCACGCTGACTGTAAATGCAATGCTGAACCTGCGTGTTATGAGTAGAGAGCATTTTTGAAAAAAATCGAGAGGCCTCTGACATTAGCTGCGATTCACCAACAATCAGTCAACGATCGCATGTTTCATCGATTTACGCATGGCCTTCAACTCGTCAACAGAGATTCGTTCTTTGTCTACGTTTGAAGCGGACGGTATACCCGGCTAGTTTGTGGATCCTTTGAAGTCGAGTAATTCGTCTCCACAAACGAGAGCCACGTTTAGAAGAATTTTAATATACCTTATCTTCCCTCCATCGCATGAATGTCCAACGTAAGCAAGCCAATTGATATCAGCTTCCAGGGCGAAATCCATCCAACACTGATTTCGGGTGAAAAGGCCCATCGCGTTACAGTTTACTGGACACGTTCTCTACCCGTCCTAACACACAGCTTCCAAATCGTTGTTTTTTGGCGCCATGTCTGCGTTATCGGATAGCTGAAAACGTGGATTATGACCGTGGGGAATTACTTGGGCGATCGTATGAAACCTGTTTAACAAAGAAATATAATTTTGTTTATCTTTTAGTACGCTGGAATCGTTCTGACAATGGTGATGATTCAAATTGGTCTTTTGCTTGCCGCTCGCAGTGCCTGGTTGAACGTAAACATTTTTGATAGAACTTTCTGTCACCACAGTGTGTTGAGATCCATAACAGTGACGATGGTCGATTGTAGATTTCCAACAGAGTTCCTGAATTCATCAAAACCTGTGCGGAGTCCGAAACACGCGCTATCAAACATCAGGGAATGCTGGCTCAATTTTTCGTAAGTCGCGTTCGATTTGGTCTCTGAATGAATGGTTCTTTGATACACAAATAGATTGAATCAAAACAGCTTTTCCGACTCTTGTGGCCGGAGAAAGTGCGCGAAGTGGCAGTAGCAACCCAGCGGGCAGAGTTGCGATGCTGCTTGCCCGGGTTTTTTTGTTGCGTGGATGATTTGGCAAATCTGTGTTTGCTTCTCAACGATGCAATGTGGCGTTAAAGTGGGTCTCTTTATATCAATTCTTTCCCGTATTTCTTCTCGGCAAGAAATCGTCATTTTCCATCATTCAACGCCAAAGGGCTTATTTGTCCAATGCTGCTTCAAATAAAAAAAACATTTTGTTTGCAAACATGGATGAAAAAATTTATCGCGTCTATTCATTTAATAATAATTGTAATTATTTATTTTCGACCGAAATAATCACTTTAATCGGGTATAACACACCCGGCTAAGTGTTATTGGGTAATGACAGCTGGGCACGTGACTAATTTCCAAGGTCATGTGCTTAAATCACGCGCAAATGTAGCTCATTGGCCAAACTTCAAGTTCATGAATTGGACCACAACAATTAGCGTGATTTCACGATTATTTGCCTTTTCAACCCAAAATATCCTATGCATTTATTTTATACCCCACAGAAATTTTATTCATCAAACACAAAGTAAAAAGCTGATTTCGTCCTGGTTCCGAGACAGATGAATAGATATTCTACACACTTTTCATAACTACGGTTGCTTTACTCCAACAGCTTAGAAAATAAATTAACAATTTTAATTATAATGGTCGCATTTTAGTTTGGATGTTGCGGTGGATTCAATAACACCGAGTGGAAGAATGAAACCATTTTGTACTGCTGCAAGACAACACCTCCATGTCTGAACCCCGCAGATCAACAAAATCGGGTGAGGCTGTGAGCTTGACCAATGGCCACACGCGACCTGTAAAGTGCCTCATTCTTTTTCTCCCTTTAGACCTGCGAAACCGTCATCAAGCAATCCTTCGACATGAAGAAGTATTCGGGAATCGCAATTTTGTTCATTTTTATTCAACTCTGCTCTGTTATCGTCGCGTGTATTCTCATTTTCCCAATGAAACACCTGTACAATTAAGAGGATTACGACAATAGTAAACGGTTACTGTTCTAACAGGTTTCATCTGCTGATTGGGTGCCGTAAAAGGCTGAGGAAGCAACGTATTCGGTTGAATTACGTTCACGATAACTTGTTAACTAAAAGATTGCTATCTCCACCTCACCCGACGTCCAAGGAGGTACGTTGGATCCTGGACTCGACCCCAGACTGAAACAAGCCAGGGTCAAATGACGCACTGGTATAAAAATAACATTCGATTGGAGAAAATTATTGCATTTTTCGAGCACATGTTCGACATAAGTTATGATCCCAGATCATATAACCACAGATCGACCACATCAAGACGCGCCAGCAAGTTTAGAAACATATCAACGAATCCGCTTTCAAATAGCGTTTATAACTGCAAAATAATTGAGCAGAATACTCCAATTACTAAGTCTGTTTGCATTAATTGAAGTTCTAAAAAGGTGTTGCAGGGGGCTTGAAAGGGTTTTGATGATAACTATTTGCATCGACTACAAGTTTGTTTTCTATTTTGAATGTGTTGTTGGAATCGTTTGCAGCTGGGCTGTCTAGGCTGTCAAAACATCCCGGAATGTCACCGGGTATCGATTTGATTCAAGCAAGAGTTTGAGCTGAAGTTATTTAAGTGAACAAAGTCAAAATGCCATTGATTTAGGGTCGTATTTAAACAAATGGTTTGGCCTAAATGAGCCAATTACAATAAATGACGTCCAAATCCCCTGAAACGCCGAACTTAGAACCCGAGACTGTAGCGATCTGGAGACGAAGTAACCGACGCTGTCAATATTTACTGTCATTGGTCAATTTACTAGATCGCCTTCCAATTCCTCTGCTCCAATATGGCTGCCGAATGGTAGAACTAAGGAGGAGGTGATAAAACGCGTAGACTGCGTCGGGAATGTGCCCTTTGCTGTGAAACCTTCGAAGATATAAGGAGATTGGAAGTATTCCCGAAGAGAAAACTACTTCTACTTTGACAACCGCCCACGCCACCAGATGTACCACTCTCATTCTGGACAAACGACTCATCTCAAGGTCGTTATTGGCAGTTAATCACCTAATTTGCAGGCGTTACTCATCGTAAACAATTCATTCACAGCTTTTTATAGCACGCCAGTCATACCCCCTCTAATTTAATTGGCTCACTTGAGCTCTCATCGAGTTTTTTCACCCAATCACTGCCGTCTGCTTCTTCACGTGTCTCTTCCGATTGGACATATTCCACCAATGGTGTCTTCGAAGAGCCTCTGCTCCGAACTGGCGTCCAATCAACGACGATTCGTGACATCCACAAAGCGCATTATTTTAAAATTAATTTTCCCCGTACGACCTATCCGCCTCTGAATGCTGCCAAAAGCTGCGATGAAAGCAAAATGTGATTATATTTCAGAGTTCTTTGTGATGAGATTACGGAGAGGACTCTGTGGCGCTTTTAGTTGGAATGATGAGAAGGATGGCAATGGCGACTGAGCCCAGCTGGACGAGAAGGAAGAACACAGCAATGCCGACGTACTTGCCGACGTGGTTGCCCGAGGCAATGACTTCATTGCAAGGCTGCAACAATGGAAAGACAAGGAAATGAGCACCAATCAGCGATGGAGGCGTCGCTTGTGAGGTCACACATCACAACGTACCGTCTTCAATAGATCTTTCGGTGGACACGGTGGCTTGTTTGGACAGCAGTTCTCGGCGATGCTAGCTTTCCACTCTCTGGTATCGTATCCCCCGCAACATTTGAACTGAAATGGGTGGTGAACAATTAGAAATAAGACACCGAAGCTCGTTCGGAGCCATTCCTGCCCAAGGGCGTTATCTCGGCGGTCTTACAGCCGACTTACCAATCTCTGGACCGTCATCGCCTCTTCGCGGTTTTCGGCCTTATTCGACTCGGCACCTTCCTTGACAGCATCGGGAATTCTGCCACTTTCCTAAAAGATGGACGACAAGACAGCGATAACTATTCCATCCACACTGGTTTGCCCACCTTTTTCCACATGACCGCGGCAGCAATTACGATTATCACTTGGACGATCATCATACAAATCACGGTTCCGAGGAACTAAATAAAAAGTGAAAAATTTAAACTCTTTTGTTTTAATGCATCAGTGCCCTACGCGGCAAAACGAACTCTTTTCATGGCGTTTGAGGTGGCTGAGAAGCCTGTGCAGATTCCCAGCATGCCTATGATACAAATGAACACGCCGAGGAAACACATAATTCCCCCGACTCCCATTGCAATCAGTTTCATGTGTTTTCCCGTATTGTATTGTAGAATCACTTTGACACCGGTTCCCAGAGAGCTAAGTCCACAAATCTAAAATTAAACATTTCATATAAATAGAACCACTGACATTATTTTAGTAGATCACAATACATGTTTCGCAAATAAACTCACGATAATCACACAACTAACCGCCATCAATGCAATGATTAAAATCTTGGTCGGCAAACCCATTTTTATCCCAAATTAGGATCGAACCGGTGATGAAATTAATAGTGGGTCTTGGGTGGATTGAAAAACCGACGTCTGTCTTCTATTGTAGCCGGATTTTCGAACTAAATTCATTGACCCACACGTGGCATGGAGATTATCACGTGACCCAGGTTGGAACCGCCAAACACCGTTGTCACGGAAACAGAAGTGTCAAGCACCCTTTTTGTATTGGAGCTACTTTCAAAAGAATATACTCTACTGGAATTACATCTTAGAACACATATCTAGACGTTGGATTCGCGTGTGTCTAGTTGTAGGAACACGTGAATGGTCGACAAAAACGGCGAAATGTTGCTGAGCAACGGAGGAGGGCGACAATTAAAACAAATTTCAGTGACCCTGACATAGCCAATCATTTGGTTGGAGGAGATGGTCGCCCGAAAGGAGGCGATGTTGACAATTACTTTGGTTGTTTAAAAAAGATACCCCAGTCCAAAGTGTAGGATTGATGGCGTCGACAATGAAAGATTCAAAGAAAATATTTTACTTTTGCTCATCATAATTCCTGGAGTTAAGAGATTTCCTCAAACATCAATACAAATATCAGAGTCTAGGTTTATGTTTTTTTTGTGACAAAATATTGGATATTGAGTAGAATCTTTTGAGAATGTGATGCGGATTGAGAATAGCATGTGTTAACTTGGGTTTTTATAACTTGATCTACCAAACCCAGAACTAATTCTCATAAGAAAGTTTACGAAACATTAATAAAACGCATCTGTATGGTCGTTCGTTTTTTCTAGACAATCTCTTATACCATCATGGTATTCCTAAATGTTAATAAGCGATCAACAAATATAGTTTGCGAATTCCAAATGCTGTATACCAGAAATAGACGTGGAACCAGTTGTAAAGTACCAATATCGGTGAGAAATGGTCTTACAGCGAATGGCGCTTCATTCAATAACCGGACAGTGTGGGGGGTTGTAGAAGAAAACCATTTGATTGAATTATAACTAACGTGTTTGGTCAGCTTGCAAATAAATTCTAATCGCTTTTGTAATTTTTGTTTTAGTCTCGATTCATACTTTGTTTTAACGGGACTGGACCGGTTTGAAACGGGGACTTTTGAGATCGTCGAGTAAGCTACCGTGTGCTTTGTAATACATTCTCCTTTCTTATACTGAGAAAATGACGAAGCTAAGAACGCCTAAGACGAAAAAGCTCTTTCCTAAAAGGCCATTAAAAAGGAAAGGTCGATGGACGAACGTCGCTGAGTATTGACGTCAGTGAAACTGAAGAAAAGTCAATGGCGGCGCAAATCCGCGAATTGGCGACCGGAATGGCGATTCTACTGGCAGAGCGTCAGAATAGGACGCCGAACAAGGAAGAGTCGCCGCTGATTCCTTCCCCGGCTCTTGAACTAGAGCCGATATCTGATATTTCGTACTTCCCACCGAACCGTGCCCTCTCAACTATTCGTCTCTATCTCTCTCTCTCCTGCAGTGTTCCTTTATTATTACAACTGCGGGATCATTTTTTCCCGGCCGCAAGAACCGACTTGCTCCGTTCCACAACTGACCCTCGAAAATGCAAACTGCGAAAATCCCAGGATCGTGATGGAGCAAAATATACGGCGATAAGAAGAAGAGGAGAAGCTGGAAGAGAATATAGAGAGTAGGATGGACGCGGGCCTTTGGAACCAGTGGGACACCGTCCTCGATTTGAACCTCCCCCCTCGAACTAGCGGTTGAGGCACTGGTTTGGACGATGGAAGCAAGTAAGACCGGCGACTTCACCGCATGACTGCGGGCGCTGTCGTCCAGGCACTCTGGCCCGACATCCGCTTTCGTCTTCCCCTGGAACCGTTCTTCGACCTCAAGGAGTTTCCCGAAGTTGCCATGGCACCGCTTTTCCCTTCCCACAATTCCCGCCCAGATCGGACGCAGTCGTGTCGGCAGAGAGACCATGCTTCCACTGCAATAAACGAGGCCACCTCCAGCGATTCTGCTCGACGAGGCCGCATAAGTCCCCCCGTTTACCCATACACGTTTATCAAAGTGGTTAAAGTGCGTATAGGTACCAAAGAAGTGGACGGGCTCGTCGACTCGGGGTCCTGCCTCCAAGGTTTTATCGGGCATTCGCATAAGAGTTCCAGAGGAGGCACGATCAGCTTCGCCTACGAGTGAGGGCGGTACACGTGGGACTTCGTAATGACGCCAAACTAATTTTTTGTTTTAAATATCTTGAGAGGGAAGCCTCCCGCTTAAACTGTAAGACTCGGAGAGTCACCTTCGATAAATCAAACGCAGAACCTTCGATCCGCGTAAACTCCAAACCCGTCGAGATCACCGGCGCCCCCCAAAAGGTCCAGATCCCTTTTTACGCCCACGAGTTTCGGTGAAACATCCCCACCAGCGTGAGACCTTATGCGAGCCAAGTTCTATTCCCGCGAAAAGGCGACGAGACTTGGCGCTTCATTCAATAACCGGACAGCGTGTGAGGTTAAAATATCAAGCCGGTACGGGCGATTAAGTTGGAGAAAACACAAAAACCGGATCCAGGAAAAAAGCGACAAATATCGGTCCGTTTAACGACGCTTCAATCAATAACTTCAATCTAAATCGCTTCGAGGCGTTGCAAAGAAGGTTCTTCTCGCAAATTGTTGTGGTTAAATAGAAAGAAATTAATCACTTATTTCCGAAATAGACCATTCATCAATTGGTGTCTTTATTATTGCCATTTTTGTCTTAAAATGTTACCGCGAGAGACATTTAAATTTCGCGAATTTCAAGTTTCAATAATGCTAAATACAATTCAAATGATTTAGCAAAGACAAATTATAGCTGGCGTACATTTCAATGCATATTTCAAAAGTGTTCAAAGCATTTATTAGTCCATGAAACGTTTCTATTTGAGGTTATAACCAGTTGACTTATCCTAATAGCTTGCATGAAGAAGGAAAACGAATCTTCTTATTTTAAATTTGATATGTATTCCTTGCACTATAAATGAAAATTTGGTTTTAATTAGTTAGCTGTAATTCCAGAAAATGCCAGTTATTTCGATCTTGGCGCACTCAATAAAGGAAATACCATAATGAAATTGAACCCTTTGTAGGTTCACGTAAAACTTTCTAAGCTCATATTCCCCGTGCTCTCGATTTTTGTGCTAATCGCAGGAAAGACAACATCAACGTAAACGCCAAAACAAGGTAACCATTAATACGACGCCTGGAAATCCAATCTTTTGGCAATGACCATCACACCCATAAATGTGGAAAATTGAATATAGATGAACAGACAAACAGAATTCGATCTCCATTTCTTCGGCACCAAACAAACCTATTTTAAGTTGTCTCAATCTTGATGGAACATATGTAACCATGCTCTCAAAAAAGAGATTGTCATTCAACGCCACTTCAACAGTTGTGTTTAAAGCTGTCTTGAATTATGCTTCTTTCGATCCATGCGGTCGGTGATAGTATGTTATTGTAATAAAAAAGGCTTCAATCGCTGTGGCTGCAGCGTAATTTACGCTGACGTGTTCAACACGAAATACGAAGGTTTTCATATAACCCGGTTGTCGTATCTACCGATGCGAGTCTTCTGCGTCGTAGCATGGCTGGGAATCGGGTTGACACAGAGCCGTCGAAGAAAGTTAGTAGTGTACATACAAGTTCACAGTGAAAGATTATCCTGCTTCGGATGACTGGTGATTGATGAAAGCGTCATATTTTAAAGATTTCTTGTGATTTGCAAAAATACGAGATGGGTAAAACGCGCCTAAAATAGTAATATAAGTAGAATATGTTCAAAAATTACGTTGATCATCGTAGATCAGCAGATTTTCTCTAGGAATTATATGATCGCCTTCTCCGCTGCTAATATAACAGATCAAACATCCCATCCCTAAAGTTTGCTTGAACGTAAATATCTTTGACAACTTCTTAGGTAGCATTCAATGCCTACACAAAGGACGTAATATCACAATTCGCAATTGCTTATTTGTCTCGTTTTTTTGTTTTGGCCAATAAGGTGAAGCAAGAACCAAAAGTCAGTTTTCATATTTCACACCGTAAATTGAATTTCTTTTAATCTGAAAGCTTTTGGTTTCAATATAGCGCTTGCAAATATGAAATAATAAATAACATGAATTCAGTCATTTATTGTTGTTTATAATGTCGATAGACGACTTATGCATCAATCCATTGGCCGTCGGCTTTCCTCAACAGTCTGCTTCCGTTTTTCATTCAGCACATTGCTTTCTTTATATTGTAAAGATCAGGTGTTTTAACAGGACATCGCCCGGTATTTGAAGGATACAATGTCGACTGCTCGCCAATAGGACGCCATCTTGTGTCAACCACAATTAGACGGGGTGGCCGTCTTCTATGACAGCGAACACTGCTATCTGGTTCATCTAGAGTGAGACCACCCACTCTCTCCTCCAATACAGGATGCTTCACACTGGATCACACAAGGACACAGCCGCCTTCATCCACAGTCGCCGAGACTAGAGCAACTTCCTTCCTTTCCAAACTCATGGACCAGCATCGTAGATTTCCCGTAATAATGACCGATCCAATTTTTACCCAAAGTCTATATAACTTCGCCATCCATTTGTAACTGTTTACCTCATATATCCTTTTATTTCAATGCGTCTCCTCATTATGGCTGCCTGGGACGTGTACCCGAGTTCTACGATTACCGTTACAAAACCCCCAGCGAGGGTTTAATATTTCTTAGGTCACAACCCAAAATTGGTAGAGCGTCACAATATATTCATGTCTTGTTCAATACATTATTGAAAACCGAATTATTCCAGTTTCTGTGGCATTTCAAGCTCAGTGTGGAAAATGTACACATAAATACCAATGAAAATGAAATCGTCGAATACATAATGCATTTCAACCCCTTTAAAGTAAATTTTAACGTTGAATTGTTTCAGTCATTTTAAAATATTTACAAAAGTTTGTTTCAGCCTTTTTATTTAACATGGAAACTGTTATTTTAATATTTCAAATGACCTTGACGTATGTTCAAGTATTCAATTAGATTCCGTGACATAATATGTCTTTATTTAAGGGAATGGACAACGTTAAAGCGCCCGATCAAGTCACGATTTGTGCATACCCTTGGGATCCATTATCGAGAATTTCTAAAGTAAAATATTAAAATGCAAATGGAAGCTTTCGTTTTAGGAGTTCAAGGATATTATAAATGATCGACTAGAATCTTGTTCTGTTTCTATACCAAACGATGAAAATCGTAAATATGAGATTAAGATTACATTTCTTTAGCTTTCTTTTGGAAGACAGTTCTTGTGGGTCCCGTAGGTTTCGATAATATCTTGATTTTTCTAGTCATTCACACCATACGAAAACGGGAAGTTTACCCTCAGTATTCGATTCCCAACCGATTTCCCTCGAAGTCCACCAAGAATTTTATTCGAAACACCAATTTTCCACCCAAATATAAATCAGGGTGGAGATATTTGCCTTGACATTCTGGGGAAACGCTGGGCTCCGGGAATAACTATGTCCAAAGGTAACATTTCGACGGCCCTTTTAATAATTTATAGTTTTTATGTCGATCTCCTCGTTGATGGTGTTTCCGATAATTGATGACGCTGTTAATCAGGATGTAGCTAAACTCTTTATAGAGAATCGCACTCTCTACGATAAAACTGCCAAGAGGTGGACGTTCGACTACGCCGCCTACTAGGAAATGGCGATTTTTTTATTTCAACTTCACCTTTCTGATGAATAAAATACTTTCTTTGGCAATCAATAAACTATGCCCACAGACATACTTGATACGAACGAGTAAGCTCTTGAAATTTTATCATTTGGTATAAACAATATGCTGAAGCAATAATAGGAGGGTTTTATGGGGCAATTAGTCACCAAATTAATGCAGAAAGCCTCGAAACAAGAAAAGCACAGGGAATTCTATGGCTCGTAGAAGAACACTCTACGTGCATATGCGCAGCCGAAAAATATTTGACGACGAAAGAATCAAGACAGAATGAATACATTGTCTGTGGTAAAGGAGGTGGAGAGCGATAAACTGAAGAACATGGAAGTTAGGTGGGGATGTATGATCGGGTTCCTACTGATGCCCCGAAGGAGCGGGTCGACCAAGGACAATGCGGGCCACCGCCTGCATCATCCAATCGGGTGGCGCGACTGCCTGTAGCATCGTCGTAAGCGACAAATGAGGCGTTGCGTCCTGTTGCAGTTTCTCTATCGTGGCCTCAGTGGCCTCCTCGAGAGAAGCGCATTTCATCTCGGGTGACAATTGGACCAGAAGTGCCTCCAGAGCTTTACTGTCCTCGGTACCGTCAACCTGGAAGATAACAAGGCAGTTGGATGGCGAACAAAGGAGGAGAATTCGCGTTGGATCCAAGTTGAGGAAGGAGCCGGGGGTGAGGTTGGCGCTGCAGTGTTGGATTGAAAGAAGCACGGCTAAGACAAGGCCTGAACGAAGGACACCAGGAAAATCGGCTCCCGCTTCGTCGAGGACGTCGGACAAACGGAGGATTGCGTTCGCTGGATGGAAAGTGGTGTCGCCAGCCTCCGATGGGGTGTGACGCTGCGGCGTCGAGGGCGCCTGGGTTTGACGGATATCTATCCAGGCTGCGACCATCGCATCGACGGTGCGTTCGGGGTAGACCACACTTCCCTCGGTGTAAACGAGGTTTGGCTACATGATCAAAAGCGGAAAGAGGGGTTCAAGGTAACGTCCGGAGACTCCGGGTTGGTATGAATTGTCCAAAAGTCCTGATTTACCAGCTCGACGAAATCGATTTGGTGCGCGGGGGCGTGGTAGACGTTAAGAGATTGCCAGCACGCGGGAACGCCTCTTTTGAACCAGCCAGCCTCTGTTGTATCTCCGTTTTGCCAATGGAAAGCCGCGAATTCTCCCTGAAGATCCGCAGATCGCAGTCGGACGCACGTATTCAGGTACACCTGGAGACACTTATGGACCAATGCCTGCGAAGGCGTGTCACACGCCTCTTCGGGCTGTGATTGGTCCTTGTGCTCCCAGACACTGTGGACACGTTGAAGGGCGCACGTGGATTGGTGGGTCTCAGACTGGGCTTCCTCAAATCGTTCACCCACGAATGGCAACGCGATCTCTGTACCAGGTGGTAAGAGCGGCTTTCCTGGGCTGTGCGTAGGACTCTAAAACAGAATGCGTGTTTGTTTAAACGCATACTCACATCATCTGGCGCGATTAGGCACTTCCGGTGAACAGTCAGGCTCCTTAATTAGCAAAATCCTTTATAGCCCAATAACTCAAAAGCGTGCACAGATAGCGTAAAACGATTCAATACATCTCTGTTCGCAGTTTCTATTCATGAATTCGACATATCCAAAAGATACGTTTCAGAAGCGCAAAGTCCACTAAAAGCCACCCTAGAAAGTGTGAAAGCTAACCTGCGCCGCGAAACGAGGATTGTTATGCTTCAATAGGACAAGAAATTTTGAACTCGTCTCATGTCCTGTGTCTGGTGAACGGGACGTCGCTAATTCCAGAAGAGTTCGTCTTCCCTAAAATGTTTAACATTCATAGGGGCGTCGGCCTGGTTCAATTGAAGCGACAAGGATTATGAGGCAGCATAATCTGAATTAGTGCTGGAGTGTTGAATGACCTTGAATGGCACGATGGAAGCACAGGAACGATGCGGTTGGTGCATTTAAACAAAATGCTCACCATTACTTGACGGTGGCTCGTAACGGGAGCCTTGGGCCGCAAGGGAGCCGTCTGAACACCGATCGAGGTACCAGTCGTCGATTGGGGGATTGACGGAAGGGCACTTTGCACCTGAAATGGCATAGCGAACCGGAATTGCACGAGAACTGGAGGCGTTGTGGGCACCACTAAGCCAATTAACAAATCGCAGTTTATTAATGATCGTAATCATCATCGAATGAACTTAATTCACCAGGAATCCCATTTGATGAAATATTTTTGTTCGCTTTGCAGGCCACTGAAATTAAACATGTCGCGTTGCCATTGGACAGATGTTAGTCATCATTGACCTCTGCATTTTCGCTGAAGTCTGGTCTTGTAGAGAGGCATTGGGCCATCTTTATCGAATCAAAAAAGTAATTTCCTCAAGATTCCCATGGATAGAATCTAGAGCGTTGCCGATTGGGTTATTGGCTGCAAATCAACACAGGGAGAATAGTTGCCGTTTATTTAAAAACTCAATTTTCACTATTCGACAAGCCACTTTGATTCACAATGAATGTTCATATACCATTCCTGCAGTCTCTTAGAAAATAGATGCAGAGGCAATCTGTTAGAATCGGTAAGTTCCATTAGCTACACATAACAATACACACATTCACCGATCGCCAGAGGATCATTGGTTAATTGATTACTCAAACATGATCAAAGTAGACACCAGCACCACTAAAGCATCCATTTTGCCGAAAAACTGAACGTCTGCAATTCTTACCATGACAGTAGAACATACGAATATGTCTTGGTAACCGCTCGATGTTCAAGGACAAAAATGGTGAGAGATTTAAGCTTAACAGTTTAAAAGATTCGTATCCTGATTCGTACACCGCAAAGACTGACATTTTGCACGTCAACATAAAAAATATACGCCTCGAGTTCTCCATAAATGTTGAACAGAGGCGATACGATTATTATCGTTTAGCCGTCGTTCATCGTCAAACGTTTTCTTCTTCGAGCCAATGAATTGTTTGCCTAACTCGCGTCACCTTATCGCAGTGAATTGGTGGATCGATAATCGAACAGCTGAACTCCAATTTCACGCGGTAGAGCAATATCAAGAGCCAAGTATGAACCATACTGGTTCAGCTGAATAATGTCTGTGGACAAAAGTGAACTTACATTTGAAACCGAGGATGCGACGACACAATCCTGAAGGCCCTCAGTGACGTAGGGCTTGACAGTATTCGACCTTGAAGTCTCCATGGAGTCCATGCTAATTAGTGTAGGGCGTGGAACAACTCCTTCCTTCGGCGCCTTCTTCTTCTTCGAACCGAATGGCAGCTTGGGAATCGTGATTGTAGCGCTTCTCTCGACGATAATCTTCTGTCCGCGAGTCGTGAACTTTGGACGGTCTGAGGCCGGTTCGTCATATGATTGGCTCTGTTGAAGGCCACTAAATCGCTTCTCGACGAAGGTTGTCTCGTGCATTGTCGTTGGCTGAAAGAGAGAAATTTGTGAGAATTATGCGGAAAGGACCACCGACACGCTAGCAGTTCGGATTGGAAGGCAGACCGAAGCAAATCACAGTCACAAGAACAGAGAAAGTGTCCTTGTTTGGCCTTGATTAGTCCAAACACAAAAAAGGACTCACGCGCGCAAGAGTGGACCTCTTCACAGCTTTCGTCTCCTGCTTGGTCCTGTACATTTTTCGCGTGTCTAGACTGGCAGTCCGTGCAAGATAAGCCACCCTGGAATCATCCTTTCAAAATCGATGGATGAAGATCGGACGAAGAGAAATGTTGGGATTAGCTGATTGAAGTAAATTAATCAAAAGCGATTAAAAGCGTGATTAGTCTAATTTTTGTTAACATCAATATTAATGACGAGAAGAGAAATAAATTAAATTGAATTAAGATAGTATGCCCTCTCTCGAATCGGTACACACTGGAATGATTGTAACTCCCGCTACTCATATGAGAATTAAGTAGGCACTCACTGGAGGCGAGGCGTGGACAACACTGCCGGCTGAGACGGGGGCAATTTCCTCCGAAACTTCCACTGTGTCCACCGGAGCGTCGAGCGCCCTTGGAGGCATTCGAGGAGGAGCAGGTGGTCGCGGGGGTAATGGAAGGTTTCTGGGCTGTGGGAAGGATTGAACCGTAAGAACATGAGTTGACCTTGATGGTTACTACGCAACGATGGCAACAACAGTTTATGCGGAGGACTGGGCGAAGGTGACTTCAAGTTACCAACCACCAGACCTTCCCACATCTGTGAACCCAGAATCACCTCCGCACAAGAGTCATCAAACGTGCGCAATCAATTTGCCTGCCAAAATTCATCGCGCGATTGTGTGAATTCACACGAGGTAGAAAATTTCGACTTTGCACTCAGCAAGTTGTCTGTTTTGCAATCCTGCCGTTAATGGTCCATAATCCCTACACAGACTACCGGTGTTTCAAGAATTTTCCAACACAATAACTAACATTTTACGACATTTATAAATTAATACATCGAAGGAGGGTAGAAATGACTAAAAGGACGGCTACACTGCTTATAGACCAATAGGAGTACACCCCTGCTTGTCAAGGTCAGTCGGAAGCGAATTAGATTCAAGCATACGCAATTTAATTACCGAAAGAGCGGTGTTCCACCTTTTAACGCGTAGCCTATGCCGATAAAGATCTGCCTAAGATTTGCAAAACAGTTGAGTTATACAAATCTACCACTCCATTTTTCAAGGACACCCAACAAGACGGATAATTTGCACACCAAATCAATTCATTTACAAGTTCAAATATAACCCGATTAATTACAGGAGGATGAGTCAGGCACGGGCAATCGGGTTGGTCGAATTCTTGGCAGTTCGAGGTCACACCATACCCAATGGATTACCTTGACATCAATTAGCCGTTAACTGTTGATATTTTGATGCAATCCATCGAAAAACGCGTCACATGAGTACGTTTTGTCACAGAACTGTCCGATAAACGCGTCACTGACGATTTTCCTTCAAAATAACTGCTGCTGATGGAAGTGATGACAGTTTTGCAAGAGCTCTCTCCTATTCGTTTTGAGAAGAGATTTGGGTTCATTCTAGTCGAAAAACTTCTCATAAGTCAGCTCTTCCGTGGGAAAATCGAGAATATATTGAAGTGCTTGATATTAATCGGTTGAACGCGCTTCAAATGAAAATTGACCGTTCGTACAAGTTGGAGCGATTTATAGGATAATTTCAAGGACAAACAAGAGGCGAGTTCAATAGCGCCTCATTTAAACAAAGGTGCCTACCACTTAATGCACAGCAAACAAATTACAAATAAGTAATTCAACCTAGTTTAAATCACATTCAAGAAGTCAAACTAGAACAAAATCGGCCAAACAAAATGATCTACCAATCATATCGGCCTATAGCCTTCTACTGGAATCGTTCCATCGAATAACAGTGAAGTTGTAAGATTACGGACGCGTCAATCTAAATCGACAACTTTTATCTCAAGCTACAAATCTGGAGGAAGACTTCCGATTGGCTGAAGCCACTAATTAGAGTAACCTTTCGGCCGCATGCGTAACAAAAACAGCCAAGCAGATATGAAAGCTGAAAACGTAAAAAAAAATCGCCAGGGCATATTTCAAGTTGGAGTTTCTTTTTCAAATGCAAAGTACACATCTATTTAGAATGGAAACTTATCACCTGTCGATTGATGGTGTGTATATTTTGGTGACATTAACGACATGTGGACGTTGCAGAGAATCGTTTGTGTAAGATTCTGGCACCAACTGCACCTTTTAAAACTAAAGAACCCGATCCTTAAGCGAGATTTACTATCTGGTGAACGCAACTCAATTGGCATATTTTGGGCGTCTTCAATGGATTCCCTTAGAGAAGCGACATTTTCAGATGCACAGCCTCAATCTATGCAGTTGTAGATCTGCATTTACAAATAGCCAACCAGACCTGTTCCCGTCAGCTCTCTTTTCAATGTCTTACGGTTTGTGAGGCTACAGCTAGATATACAACCCCTTCAGAAATTTTGGACAAAGGATATTCAAGTGCAAGCCCTTGTGAAGTGAAGCAAACGACTTAAATTCGTCTTACAATTTCGAAGCTCCCAACAGGAGAGTTTTGCTTCCGCAAACGTTTTTAAGATGTCATTTTGTGTAACGTTTTGTGCGCATTTTTCGAGCAAGATAATCGACTGATGCTTCCCTGAAGTCGATTGGGCAGGCCGGGGCGTCCTCTGATCGTCCTCCAATAACCTGGGATTCGAACCCAGGACCACCCAAAAAGGCGAAACGCCCCTATTGGTGTCTGAAGTCCCTTGGAAGTCAGAAAGATGTCGAATTGCCAACATATGCGGGCATTCGTCCCGAAGTCCAAAGACAGACAAATCACGACTTTTCAGCAAAACACCAGCATCTGCAAGCTTGCAAGTGGGTGGCATTTCGAATACATCAAATGTATCGTTCATAAATTGCAGAGCCTCGTTCACGAAAAGGAATAAACAGACTGGATGTGTGTGATTCAAATTTGAAAAGAAACTCCAATTTGATAGCCCTTATAAAAAAACGACGGCAAGTGGCTGTACGGGCCAACCCGGCATCGGTATTTAGGTTGCTGGGTTTGGACACGTTGACGCAACGCGTTTCACATGTATGCGACAATCACGTGATGCCAAGAAATCACACTAACAGTACTTCCGTGACCTGAGATCACGATTACTATCGGATTTGTTGGGCTTTGTCATTCATTTTTACAGGTGGCCTGAACCTGGGTTCGAACCCGGGTCCCCCAAAAACAGAGCGATTATCATGGACAGAGGTTTTTGGGAACGTCTCCAGGAACATGAAACTTCGAGGCTAGGCCATCACCAAGTGGGATAGGGAGTTTACGAAAAGGGCTTACTGGAGCTTGGGCGGTTTCTGAGGAGGAGGAGGAGGAGGAGGAGGAGAAGGAGGAGGAGGAGAAGGAGGAGGAGGAGGAGAAGGAGGTGGTCTGAACCTGGGTTCGAACCCGGGTCGCCCAAAAACAGAGTGATTATCGTGACCAGAGGTGGGATGGGGTGTTTACGAAAATGGCTTACTGGAGCTTGGGAGGTTTCAGAGGAGGAGGAGGCGGCCTGGCCATTTCGCGCTGGGGGCGGACGCGGCGGTTTCGGTCCCGAGAGGCGACGCTCCGTCGAGGAATCTCCATTGACTTCAGCTTCAGCGAGACCTTCACTTTCATCCTTCGTCAACAGACCGTCCATGAGGTTCTGGGCCTTCTTTGCGTTGACGGATTGCTGGATTGCGGAGAACACGGGTTTGTTGGCTGTCGAAGCGCAAATCTCATCCTCCGCCTGACATTGAAGAAGGAGTTAACAGTTTATTTGAACGCTGTCTCGCAGTCATTTCCAGTGAGCACGCAGAAGACGGTGGAGATCTCGCCCTGTGAGGAGGTGGATTCGACAACCAGTTTCATGAACCACGGTCGGCATTCGTCCCCGAAGTCCAAAGACGGACCCATGTGGCTGCAGAGATCTACAAGCGCACCAGCACTAATACGACCGTCGAGTTTTCGTTGTTGCCGATTCCATTCCGCTGGAAGCGATCGACTTCTCGGCTACTTGGTTTAGTCCGTCTGGCAAGCTGCAGACAACCAGAGATGGATGAGTGGCAGTTCGAGAAAAAATGGGACGCTTTAACCCGAAAGAGGATAAAGGATAGACAGGTTTCATGGATGCTGTCATGAGAGTGATTGGGAATATTTTACAGGTGGACTCGTCCCCAGCAGTGCCTCTTAAGTGGAGGTTTTCACTGTGCCATCGTCCAGCACCCAATCAACACAGCGGGGCCACGTGTGGAATGGGAGGAGGCTTGCCGCTACGCAATGGTCGCAATTATTATTTGATTCCTCCAGATGATGCAACAGTGGCCGGTTTCCGCCACCTATCAGCGGCCTCCGATTGGATGGATTGCAGGCGCACGCCACTTACCCCGGCTTATTGATTGGTGGCCCGACCTGGAAGTCGAACGCAGGGCCACTCACAAACATAGTGACCTCTACCCTATTGGCCACTCTAAATGTATAAGAATCACGACAGACTACTCCAAGAACCAACGCTCTGGATACCTTTTACTGCCTTGCAAGACTACTTGATTTGGGAGGTATATTCGAGAAGAATATTCTCAGAAGATTCGCCTGGGTGTATTCATCAATCAAAGTAACAGAATTAGAACGTTCTCTCAAACCCAATCTCCGCAAATGCTACTGCTACGTAATCGGATCACACAGACTCTCGAAACCTCCACTGGCGACGAAATCGATGCTTCTCGAAGGATTAGAAGCCAACCAAACCTAGACTGGATGAATAGGTCATGTCGGCGAAGAAGCTTTGCGATGGACTTCCTACAAATAGTTGTTTCTTCAGAGGTTCTACTCAGTCGCTTGCCGCAAATTCGCGATTCGCAAATAAGCGACAGCATACCAGCAGCTTGCCCGGGCAATCAATGAGTTAGTCAAAAGGTTTCCTGACTGTAAATAGCAGATCGAAATAGGGATAATAAAAACATTAAAGGTTCTGGAAACGTGCTTATCTAACAAACATATAATTATTGACGAGGTTCCGCGCCAACAAGAACTTCCAATGACGGATAACAAGGGACCAATGGTCGCAAATGAGGCTGTGGATAGTGAAAACGGCAACACGTGACGAAACCTAGCGACCACTTGCATCTAAAAAGATGTAATCACGTTCTCGCGCAAAGGCGGCAATTGTTATTACGCTCGGTAGAATCGTCGTTTCCGAAGGATTGAATTGTTGATTTACACGTTTTGCCGTTTCTTCCTCACTTCAAGAATAATGTTTTGAGTGGAATAAAAACGCATTCTAGAATGTTCCGAATACCCGAAATTGTGTAATTTCGATTTGTATTCACATGGAAGCCTTGACTCTGGTAATAACTGGCAAATGAAGCTACCAGTAAGTGTATGTTACATCGCGAAAATGAACAACAAGAATCAGCCTTCATAAATAATTGATTTCAACAACTTAGCGTGTTTATTTATTCAAAAAATGACATAAAAGAGCAAATTACTAAAACCGATTTGTTAATTCTTACGCTGGAGATGTTTCCATCCCAAAATCAATAGGATTTGTTTAACAAAACACACCACCAACCGCGCAGATCAAACTCGGTTAATTAAAACAAACCCACCAACAGGCGCGTTTACTGGGGATGTTTAAGTGAACAGGGCGAGGGATTGTGACTCACCGCTGAAGCAGTTCGATTCAGACCACCAGGCGGGATTTTGTCGCAGATGGCGACGCTGGGATCGTCGGTTGTATCAAGAGAATGGACAGAAGTTGCTGGAGAGGGCGGCATTGCATTGAGGATGTCGCCCGAAATGTCTTCCAAATGTTTCTTCCGCTGTGTTTTAGGAGATTCCTTGGTGCACGATGACACACAACGAGAAATGGAGAAGTGAAATTACATGCTGAGCACCGGCTCAACGCACACACGCAAAGTTAAATGACTGATTTCCATTGGCTGTTGCACTTGGCCCATAATGCATCAATAGTGTGACAGAAGATACAGGTTGCGTGTGGTTTTGGGGCTGCGGAAGGCTTGAGAGATCCAGTCAACGCAGGTTAGCGACGGGATTGTCGCTATTTCAGCGGAAATTACACAAAACGTTACTCCCGCCATTGAGAGGGATTTGAAGGTTCTGGGTCTTTGAACTTAAGTGAAATAATTAAATAAACGAAAGCCAGAAAACGAAATTATGTCGACATACCAAATTCCCTGTAACCCGTGTTCCTGCAACTCGGTGGAAAATTTAACTGTCGCAACGACAAATTTTCCCGCCGCGTACCTTTATTGAGTGCTAATTGGCTACAACAAGGTCACACCAAGGTGCGACCTTCAGTAATGAGGTCAGGCGTGGTAAATAGGAATGGATTTGCACAGTTGGCGAATTATCCAGCCAATCACACTACTTATCGGGATCAAATGTTTGGAATTGATTCATTTTGTCTGCAACCGGTTGGATAATCCAATATGAATCGATGAATACTGCATTTTTAATTGACCAGTCGACCAACCTTGTCATTTGCATCATCGCACACCAAAATTGCCCGATTTTTCACATCAAACAAATGCCCATTTCGTCGCAATCATCTCTATTGGTGGGCGAAATTGACCAATGAGGGGCACACAAATGCCATAGAAATTGGGATGGGTGGAAGGTACGACGCAAAATACAAAAACTGTTCTGGAAAACATGACTAATCAAAGACGCACGGTTTTTGGTGAGATTTCCCGCGAAACATAATCCACATAGGGTCTGCCATTTGACCCATCAACGAGCCCGTTCTCCGGAGTCTAAAGATTTTTATTTTAATCTAAGCGAGCATAAAACTGACTCGAAATTCAGAAACAAGGGAATTGGCGTCTCCACTCAGATCCTAAATGTACCACTTATCTACTGAAAGCAAACCTACGACAGAGGCTTGGATCACGGTCGTTATTCCAAGGGATCTACACAGAGATGACAACAAGAAAGGGTGCTTACGTTCGATCCATGTGTGTGAGGATTATGGAAGGTGATTCCGGCACACGGGGTGACGGCTAAACGTTGACCAATCGCATCACAGGACTAACCAAAACAGATTTACCACCACACAGATGCACTCAGGTTGAACCATCACCTCTTTTACCATTGGTTTATGCATTTAAAGAACAAAATGATGTTCATGAATCATTTCTAGAAACATAAGCTTCTCCAAACTCCAAAAACGTCCATCAATATTTGGTTTTTAATTTGGTTTCAGACACAATGAAGCCCGTCATTTCAGTAAGGTACTTTTATCAAGCCAAACAAAACACGATTTTTTGATTGATAATAACAATTCCGAAAGAAAGCTCACCCTAGTACGGCTGTCAACAGCGCAACCGACTAGAACAACGGGAGGATCGGATTTCCATTCTATATTCAACGCGGCAGTTGCCATAGCAATTTCCAAAAGCACATCAAACCCACTTTGTCAAACTACGCAGTATTTCTCTGACATGAATCAGACGGGTGTTCGCGTGCCAAGGGTGTAAGAAAACATTCGACAGACTTTTTTCTAAGGGTACTATTTCGTATGAACTCTGACGTAAACCCATCTGGATGCATTCGGCTTCCACATTTATCGTATGTATGCAAATGAGTCATTAATTCAGAATTACTTGGACATCGTGTTCACAGAGCAGATTTGACGCCCAAACGCGCCCCATTCTAGAGATGCAACACCTGTTAGATACAATTATTCATTGAAGCTAGCGCCAAATAATATTAATCGGGAAACATTTCGTTGGTTTGACGCCTTCAAAAGGTCACACAACCAAACATGACAGATCGGATCAAGTATATCAAAAAATAAGGCGTGACCGTTCCCAGAAATTCATTTTTACAAGACAGCAAACACAGAGCGGGTTCTTTGTAAATCTTGGTAATTTATATCAAACACAGAAGCATTCGTTTAAGATCAATATGTCCGGATAGCAATTGTTTATTTGTTCACCTATTGCGTTATGAAGTTCAAACGTGAAGGCCAATCAACGAAACGCACTACTACGGGATTCGGTTTAACAAGAAATGCATAAATTGGAAACCTAACGATTTAGGCAAACATTGATCAACAAATACAGGGATATCACGATATTACAGATCTCTTTGAAAAAAGAGTTTTTAATGGGCGTGGACACCGGTAGAATAAAATCGATTTTTACATTATGCAATTGTAAAGAAAAACGCGTTACAGGGATTGACAAAACCGTCGCAAAATTGACCAAAACGAAAGATCACAATCGTTAAGGGAAGTTTTTAAAGAGGATCCGTTTAGGTTGCAAACGATCAAAATATTGGCAATTTTTAGTTCGTTGTGAGCACTAGGGTAAACCTGTCCCTTATTTACTGCAATACTGAAGTATTTTATTTAATTGAGGCCTGCATAAAAGATAGTTAAAGAGGGTGTATTGAACTCGGGATGTATTGATGAAACCAAATGACGCATTTATGGTAATCTTGTTTTTTCGACGGGTAACACAGTAGAGGATTCGCTTCCTAACTTTAGTAAGGTGTAAAATCGACTGCAAATGGGTGTTCTTTAATAAGTCGGTGGCAGTAAACAAAGCAATGCCATATGGCTGGTGTTGCTACGATCATCGTAACGCGACCTTGATGCGGCCGATTTCGAAGGCCCTGATTGGCTCTCACTGATCTTCGGTTGAACATCGCAGCGTGCAGCATCGTTGCACAATTAGTTAGACAGACTCACACAAGGGGAGTAGCTTGTTTGAGGACGTCGAACAGAGGTCAATCGTTTCTTATAATCCACCAGAATTAACTCCATCATGCATAATAAGAACTCTGCTGAACTCAGATAAAGTACAAATGTTGGTGCAAAAGATACACTATGATGAGACAGTATTTAACTCCCACCAAAATGGAGTGTATCACCTTCCCATAATGTTAGAAACAGATTGTCATTAAACAAACTAAAGAGATTTCGCTAACCTGATACCACATACTTTCTGCAGCAACCGACAAGTCACTTTGTCTCGACTGTGATTGTGTGCCATTGTGTGTATGTGATAAAACTTATATGGACCTATGTGTGCCAGAAGCTGTAGCGAACAAGAAAAGACGACCTTTGGAGTACAAGGTGTGAACTTCGTGTACCCTTGGAAACCGAAAAAGCCCACATAAATGGCAATGTCCAACTAAATTCACAAAAAAAATTTCCGCGCGATACTTGATCATAAAAAGCAAATGTTTACACTGAAGGTGCCATCAATAAACTAAAGAACATCTCCCAGCGGACAATTGGAAGTTGTTTCAACTCGACCGACCAATCAAAAAGGACTGACCTTCTCCTCGGTGGTGACTGCTGGTGCCTGGACGCCTATGGCGTGTATTGGCGATTCATTGAGACTGGAGATGATACGTGGCGATGGAGCCGGTCCGCAGCTCTGTGGGATCCGTTCCGGCGCGGCGTCCTCCTTCGAACGCCCCCTCATCCGCAGACCCTTCTTCAGGCTCTTCATCATACCTGCCAGCGGCTTCGAGGTCTTGGCGTGCTTGACGCGACCAACCTCAACGGAGGTGTCGTCAGAGGCGACCTTCTTTTGCCAAGGCAACGTCATCCTTTTCCCAAGCGGTAGGGTGAGAGTCCTCTTTGTTTTTGGCCTGGAGGTTCCCGCCGTTTCGACACTAACAGAGGCAGTCTCCTCCTCCTCTTCCTCTTCCTCCTCAGACTCTTTTTGTTGCGAAATTGCAGCTGCTTCAGCGACCACAGGGACTTTCTGGTCTGGTGACATGTCGAAGTCTCCCACTGAACACACGGATTCCACCTGTTCGTCGGCAAGTTGGGAAGTCGTTTCTGTAATCTCAGAAGGTATCTCCTGTTCGCTGGACGCCACCGGAACTATACCTTCCGCGTGTTCCACGGGTTTGTCATCGGCTTCCTTGAGGTCTGGATGTGCTTCATCGGTCATTTCGGTGTCTTCCGAGGTCGTCAAAACAGCCGCTTCCACGTGAGTTGTTTCCAACTGTTCAATCTTGGCTTCCTCGTTGCAAGGAAGTTCTTCCTCAACTCCTGCCTCTCTTTCTGCAACTTCAGCAGGCATATCATCCTTTGTCTTGTTCTCCAGAGCCTCCACCATTGGCTGGACGGATTCAGGTTTCGGTAATTCCTCAGTGCTATGCTCTCTCTCGTGCTCTTCCGCAAGGACTGTTGGAGATATCTCCTGTTGGCTCTGCTCCAAAGGAACAACGTCATCAACGCGTGCTTCGGAATTATGCTCCGAGTCATTTAAAGCCTCAGGTGGAGCGCTTTGTAGGGTTGGTACAGCCGCTGACTCTACTGGATTCTCGCAATTTTCATCATCTCCTCCCCTCTTCTCTCCGGGGTCCTTTAGGGTCTTCTGGATGTCCAGCACTCCGTTAGGATCCATTGTGGAGTTCAGAACATAAAGGTCGCCTCTTTTCGGGCTTTCTGGGGGCACAATCTCGTTGGTTCCATTGGTGTCCAACGGCTCCATCGTCTCTGAGACTACCATCATCACCTGAGAGCCGTGTCGCGATAGCCTAGGCGCCAGTGCTTCGTCATTGTTGTTCATTATTTGGGTTAGAAAGTTGGTTTCGAAAATGACTCTCTCGGTGTGAATTCACCACTTGTGTGACTGCCAGTCTTAGAGCCAGTCGTGTGTGCGCAGTGCATGCGCGCGCGCGTGTCTGTCTGTCTCTCTAACGTGCACGCCTTGCGCTGCGCCTGTCTGTACCACTATCGTTACGAGCGGGTTTAACGCGGACGCTGATCTTGTCTAATGTGCGTGCCTTACACTGACCATTCACAGTCAACTGGGGGTGTAATATGTCCGCTGGCTTGACCGCGGTGCTTCTACTTTGCGTATTTTCATAATTACCTGATTTCCTTGGGGAATTGCCATTTGCCATTGCGAAAACAGTCAAGACGATGTGATTTATCTGTTCCTTTAACCAATGGAATTGCGAGATAAAATACGCGAATTGGGGTGGAATTTCCAGTAAATTATGACCCTGTTGAAGTGTTCGGGTCATTGAGACCAAATCATGGGGTTTTGCAATCGATTGGATAACATTGGAAAGCGTTCAATTTCATAAAAACTAAGATTTTATTGTCCCGAATATTGATTATTGATCAACTTCCCGGTGAAAAACAATGCCCAAACTCACGCGAACGTTTCACTGATCATTGTCTAAAGACTAATTAAATCGTCCGCTACTTTTTCTCTAAAATAATTTCAAATGGCTTTAATCTCACGAGGAAAATGCGTGACATTCCGCCAATTAGATATATTAATACCACATTCGGGTCAATCTTCTTAATCATTAAATCGCCTGATTAAGGCAACGTAGACTTAAGCTGACAGCGGCATCGCTTCTCTCTCGTTTGTCCTTAAAGCCGTAGTCGTTGTGTATGCAAGAAACGACCTTCAAATCATGAATCATGCTTCCAGCGTTTTTTTCAGGTCAAGCGCGGCACTGCCGCCGACACCACACTTCTTAATTTCCACTTTTATTTCTTCCCAAAACTCGTAACCTTCTCGTCGCCCCCTCAACCTCTCCTCATACTCAATGTCGTCCTAAACCCTCCCTCTAACACACTCTTACTTTCCCCTATTGTTTAGTTATCTCCTCCTCCTCCTCCTCCTCCCTCCTCCTCCTCCCTCCTCCTCCTCCTCCTCCTCCCTCCTCCTCCTCCTCCCCTCCTCCTCCTCCTCCCTCCTCCTCCCTCCTCCTCCTCCTCCTCCTCCTCCCCTCCTCCTCCTCCTCCTCCTCCTCCTCCTCCTCCTCCTCCTCCTCCCCTCCTCCTCC